>CM024760.1:13104032-13167146 GCA_014218235.1 Colocasia esculenta
TTTGAGGAGTTTCTTATTGAGGCTCTTCCTCTTGTGGATCTTTTTCAGATTCATCTTGAGTCCTGTGAGAATTGAAATTGTTAGCTTTTGCATGATTTTCATCAAAAACAACATGTGGAGTCTCTTCCATAGTTTATTCTTAATATTAAACACCCTATATGCTCTAGAGTGTTCTAAGTATCCAAGAAAAATACCTTGATCACTTTTGGCCTCAAATTTGTCTAGATCAACTTTATCATTGTTATGTATAAACACTTTTGAGCCAAAATCTCTGAAATACCCAATACTGGGTTTCTTAGCTTTTAGGAGTTCGTAGGGCGTTTTCTTTATGATAGGTCTTACCATGGCTCTGTTGAGGATGTAACACGATGTGTTGACCACTTCTGCCCAAATAGTCCTTGCAAGTTGACTTTCGACTAGAAGGGTGCGAGCCATTTCCACCAATGTTCTGTTCTTTCTCTCCACTACTCCATTTTGTTCTGAAGTCCTTGGAGAGGAAAACAAATGTTCAATCCCGTGGTGCCTGCAGAAATAAAAAAAGTAGCTATTATCAAACTCTCCCCCGTGATCAGTGCGTATTGAGCATATCTTGTGAACTTTTCCATGCTCAATCTTATTAAAGAAATCCTTAAACAGTCTCAATGCTTCGTTTTTGTGTGCAAGGAACTTTATCCAAGTGAACCTACAGAAGTCATCTACAATGACAAAACCAAAACGTTTGCCATTGAGACTTAGTGTTCTAGTAGGTCCAAAGAGGTCCATGTGCAAAAGTTCATAAGGTTTAGAAGTGCTTACCGGTGCTTTTGATTTGAAGGATTTCGGTTTTTTTCCCTGTGCACATGCATCACAAAAACTTTCATTTTTATTGAAGGAGATTTCAGGAAGTCCACTTACCAATTTCAGCTTCATGATCTTGTGCAATACATTGTAACTTGCATGGCCAAGCCTACGATGACACAAGGTAAGCTCATCCTGTTTGTTTGCTACAAGACACAAGTTTTCATTTTCTGGATCATCTAAGTCAATCAAATAAATGTTGTTCACCCTTTTTCCAGAAAATTTTAGACTTCCTGATTCCTTATCAATGGTTTGGCATGTGTTTGATTCAAAGACAACTCTATGACCTTTATCACACAGTTGGCTTATACTAAGCAAGTTGTGATGTAGGCCATCGACTAACAGGACATTGTCTATTGAGTTAAAGCATGCTTACCAATCTTACCTGAGCCGATGATCTGACCTTTATTGTTGCCTCCGAAAATAACTTGACCTCCGTCTTTTTCCACTAGCAAGCAGAATTTTTCTTTGTCGCCCGTCATGTGCCTCGAGCAGCCACTGTCCAAGTACCACTTGTTTTGATTTTGGGCTGCTAGGCATTCCTGCACATGTGGATCAGACAAGAGGTTTTGGTACCCAAATTACTTTAGGTCCCAATGTCATTCATGCCAAACAGTAAATGCTTCGGAATCCAAACTTGTTTGAGTTTCTGTTTATTTGGAGTATTCCAGCATTGTTGTTCATTATGCCCAACTTTCTTACAGAAATTGCATGATGAGGGTTTTCTCACAACAATCGGCTTTATTTGAGGAACATGCATGAGCATTTTACTTTTTTGTTGCCTGGTTAGCTTTCGTTTGGAAGCTTGTTTCCAGCCTGTCGACAACCTGTTGGGGGCTGTTGATAGATTTCTTAGTGTTGTTAGCAACAGTTTTGATGTTCTTGGGTTCTGTTTCTTACCCTTGGCTTGATTTTTATTGTTCTTTGAAGGGATTTGCTTGCTTGTGCTTGGGCTAGAATCAACAAGGGATGTTAACAAATTTTTACCAATTACCTTTGGTTTTACAGGTTGATATCCAATCCCATGCTTTGCAACAAATACATTAGATCCCAGAATTGCATCAAGATTTTGTTTCCCTTTCACAAACTTGTTAGATCTTCAGATTTTCCCTTAAGGTTCTCTTCAGCCTTTTCTAATTTTTTCTTCACTTCATCAAGTTCATTTTGAAGAGTTTCAAGAGAGTTGGTTAGACTTTCTTTTTCTTTTGGGTTTCTTGCAATTTCGATTTCATGTAGTCCATTCCTCACCGTGAGCTTGCTCATCAATTTTCATCATTTCAATTTCTTTATTCAAAGATGCAATTTGTTCACTATGATTGGTGCTATGAACAAGGGAATGATTTTCTTTTTGAGTGATTTGTTTTCAGACTTAAATTCACAGAACTTTTCAAATAAAGCAGTATAAGCTTCTTCCCATTCATCAATAGAATAACTTTCAAAGGAAGAGTTTACCTCGTTGGAGTCATCACTTCTTCCCATTAGACATTGAACTTCTTCATCCCCAGAGGTTGCTTCAGCGTTATCATCTTCATCCTCATCACTCCAAGTAGCCATCATTGCTTTGGCTTTCTTGAAGGTGAACTTTTCTTTCTTCAGCTTCTTCTTGAGCTCAGGGCACTCTCCTCTCATGTGCCCTTGTTCTTGCACTCATAGCACACAATATCAGATTTCTTGTTAGACTCAAATTTGTTTGAAGAATCTTTCTTTTGAAAGGGTTTAGAGTTACCTGACCCTCTCCTTTTGAATTTCAGGAATTTCTTGAATTGTCTAGTGAGCATGGCCATTTCATCATTCTCACTATCACTAGATGTTTCAAGATCATCACTATCCTGAAGAGCATCCTTTTTGGAACCTGAAGAGTTTTTCTTGGAAGCCTTTAATGCAATCAATTTCCTAGGATTTTCTTCAGTTTCCTTTCTTTTAACATTTATTTCATAAGTCATTAGGGAGACAGTTAGTTCATCTAATTTCATCTTTAAGAGATCTTTTGAATCCTCAATGACAGTGGCCTTAGTGTTCCATGAGGATGGAAGAGACCGAAGTATCTTCCTCACTAAGTCACTTTCTGAGTATTCCTTTTTGAGACCCTTTAATCCATTTATGATTAGCATGAACTTTGCAAACATGTCAGATATGGTTTCTTCATTGCTCATCTTAAACATTTCATACTCAGAAATTAACATGCTTGTTTTGGATTCCCTTACCTCGGACGTACCTTCGTATATCAATTCAAGCATGTCCCACATCTCTTTTGCTGAGGTGCATGTGGAGACTCTTGAATATTCCTTAGGGTGCACTGCACATTGCATCATGTTGGGTGCTCCAATTGAGAGTTCCCTTTGCAATCTGGTCCTTCGTCCAGGTATCTTCGTCCTCAGGAAGGGTGTAGGCTCCTTTACTGACGATCTTCCACAGCTCATAGTTTTATGCTCTCAGAAATACCTGCATGCGGTTTTTCCAATAGGAATAATCAGTACCGTCAAAGAAGGGTGGCCTGGTCACTAAGTGTCCTTCGGCCATGTACCCCTATTAGATTCCATGAGATCAAGACTCTCCTGATCGTAAGATCAAATGACCACAACAGTAAATCAGAGAGACCTCGCTCTGATACCAATTGAAAGGTTGCAGAATTATCAAATATGGTAATCTAGAAGGGGGTTGAATAGATTACTATCAATTAAAAATTACTACGACCTTCTTTTAATGAAAACACAGACTTTTGAAACTGTAACAAAATTTAAGCTAAACTTAGATGTGTGTTAGTTGTAGGTAGATGGAGTAGCAATTCATTCAGCGTGTGTAAAAACAATGTGCCTACCAAACATCTATCTAAAGACGTGCAAACCACAGGACACGATGTTTTAAGGTGGTTCGGAGTACACAACTTGTGTATCCTACGTTCACCGTCCACACACACACGCAGACACAACTGCTTATGAGCTGGTTCACGACTACAACTCACACACACGAGTTGTCTGATGTGAAACCACGATCAGAACAACACAAACCAGTGAATCAAGCACAAGAACGCTGAAAACACCACAACACACAGAAGTATGAGAAAACAGAGATAGAGAAGAGTTCTGAGTTGAAAGAACAAATCCTGATGTGGAACTCTTTAAGATGCTCGTCTAGATGAACTTCAAACTTCATTTGGCAAGTATAGATTGATGGAGAAGCTTGAATCACAGACGAACTGGCTTCACCTCCGCTTGGATGACGGATCTTCCTTTCCCTGGGCGGTAGGTTAAAGCAGAGCAGCGGGTGGAGGCTTTTTGTCTTGGGATTTGCTTAGGGTTTGATGGTATGGCTTCTTGCTGCGAAAATAACCCCATATGTCCTATATATATGGGTGTCCAAATATGGAGAGACGTGCTTGACAGAATCACCCAATGCATGGATCATATCTTGGACATCGGAGCTTTCCAAAACTACGTCTGTCGATAGGCGATTGGCTGCTATCGACAGCTACTGCCAGTTCTGGCTTTCATTTTCTGGAACACTGGATCTGTCGACAGATATGGTCTTGCTGTTGACAGGCACACTTCATCTGTCGACAAGAGCATATTGGCTATCGACAGGTACTGCTTTCTGAGTGCTTCCAGAACATTGTTTTATTCTGTCATGTCTATCTGTCGACAAGTGATTTCTTGGCTGTTGACAGATGATCTCTTGAAGTTACTTTCTTGTTCTTTTTCACCTGAATCTTGTTGCTTGGCTTATATGCATTCATACCTACATTAAAAGACATTTTAAGTGAGATGTAATGAATACATAGGTGATCATCTTGACACTTGATCATGTCATTCATGTTCTTAACAAATAGGTCATTATACCATCATCAATTGCAATGTTCATTAAAAAAACACATCATCAAAAACATCAAGGCACCCATGGTAGCCAAAGAAGCACGTGGATTACCCTCCAGAAAAGCGCCCGTAGTCAGGTTCAGTACCTCTTCCTTGATCAGCACATGGGCCTCCCTTTGGGCCTGAGCATATAATTCTATATCTGGTGAAGCATTTCCATTTCTGCCACCAATCGTTCCTGTGCATTCATGTCCATGCTGTAGCAAATAACAAGTTAAGTGTCTACATAATTACAGAATCACTATTACCTTTATAACTAATCCCAAGTTTCTACCCCAACTCACTGGTCAGTCCCTAGGTTCATAGAACCTAAGGCTCTGATACCAATTATCTATCACGTCCTAATAAAAGTCTATTTATCGGAAATGACAGAAACCAGGTACAAGAAGCAAAACTTATTTTATTCATTCCATATCAACATTGTGGAAGCGTCATTACATAACACTCCTCACTATAGTCCATATGAGGAGCATAAAAGAGGAAAATTTATTTTATTACATTCCATATTCACAACACTAAAGAAAAGCAACATGATTGGACTTCTGTAGTCGAATGATCCACTCAGCACACACTTTCCCCTTAAGCATCACCCCCATCTTGGTCACCTGAAATGGTAGGAATATGTGAGCTAACTAGCCCAGTAGGATTCAACTCCTCTAATCAATAAGGACTAAGGTATACAAAAATCAAGATAAGTGACCTGACTGTTATCAATATTGAATGTCAAAGATGATTGAACAAGCATGTCAACTAGACAATAAATGTGAAATAGAAATACTGGAATATGAGTACATGGTCAGGAACTCATGATAATATTCATGTTCTGATTCAAGTACATATTCACACATGAAAATATAACATGATGACTAATCAAGCTTGTATTTGATGCAATGCCAAGCATCCATGGATCCTTATCGTTTCGTATGGCCTGTAAAATTCGAGTGCTCCTCCCAGGACTGGACCAGCCCTATTTGCACAGGCATATATCTCAATGAGTCCAAAGACCCAATAATTGTCATCACAAGTCATTTATAAACAATTGTGGTACTCAAGTACTTAAACTCTCATGTAATAAAAGAATATGGATTAAGGTCACTAAACATAGGAAGATGTAGCCAACTAGGAACTTCTTGACTTCAAGGAAAATCCAAAGAAGGTTAAAGAAATAACAATGGATGACTTCTCTAGTAACATAATAGTAGAAACCCAAGAAAATGAAGGACCCAACTTACTAGGCTAATAGAATAAAGAACCAACAGGAGATTGAACAAGGAAAGGTACTGGAAACTGGACAGAACAGTGTGTGTCGATAGCCAGGAAGTGGCTGTCAACAGGTGCAGGCTTCCAGAACCAGATTTTTGAAGCTGGACAGTACCTGTCGACAGGCCTAGATTTGGTTGTCGACAGGACAGACCCATCTGTCGACAAATGATAGCTATCTGTCGACAGCTACTGGTTTTCCAAAAGCTTTGGGTTTTGGGAGCTTGAGGCATGTCGACAAATACTTTCCATCTGTCGACAGCCGCAGGTTCAGCTTCTGGAAATGGTAATACACCACTCTAAAGACTCTTCTATATGTTCCTATGAATCTATACATGGTTAACACATCAAAGAGGGTCTTGAATACATTTCCAAGTATTACTCTATATGAAGGGATCAAGTAAAACAACAGGGACAAACTAAGCCATATACACCTACAACTAGACGATAGTCAGAACGTAATTCTTCCAAAGTATATTCTCGTGCAACTAATAAGAAGATTTCCATCAACATGCTTGGAGTAACATGAATACTAACTAAAACATGATGATAAGGAATGGAAACACCATTCTAATGATATTTCCAGAATCAGTGGCAAGTATAATCATGATCCAACGCTTACACATATGCGTCTTAACATGGAAGAAGGACAAGAACGAGAAGAAAGAGGATGGGTAAGAAGGAATCCTACCTGACTGAATAAAGTAAGCTTCTCCTCAACATAGAGGTCCACAATAACAAGAAGAAGAAATGGAAAAACTGCAAAGACAATAGCTTCGACAGGTGCAACTAGAGAAGTGGCAGTTCCACAGGAGGAAGAACAGTAGCAGCAGCCACGGCAAGTAGTTGCACAGCTCCTACAGCTCCAGCAGTAACAACAGACCCAGCAGAAGGAACATAAGCAAGAGTATGCAAGGGCAAACACTGGAAAGGTTCGCCATATGGGTGTTAGGGGTTTTTTATAACTTACTAAACATCCCATGCACGATGGCACGTTGGCCATCCAAGTGTTGTAGTAAAAACATTTGGTTTTTACTACTTACACATTTAACATGCAAGTTTCATGGCTTACATATAGGGTAAAAATGTGTAAGTCTTCCACCTAAGTGAAGTGGTCCTCAGCTCTCAACACGTAAGCAACCTTTAATTCCAAGAAAATAGCTATCGTAAATGGGTGATAATTCAACTGGCCCATTAACCCCACATTTATGGGTCCTAATGGTGTTCAATCAAGTTGAAATTTCAACCATAAGTTAATGGAAAGGTTTTACAAATTATAGTAATTTTAGTTTAATTTTTAGAATTTATTTTTCATCCAGCAAAAAAATTGCCCGAAAAATAGTTACATCGACTTAATCTCGAAATCCGTACGTCAACAATTCTGGATATTTATATTTCTGATATCAGTACATTTTTTTGGAAATTATGGTATTCTCGAATTTTACTTTCGTTACCAAATTCTGGTGTCGCCCTGTCGGAGCGCGCACTTCTGAGTACGACATTTGAAATAACATTTATTATCATCGATAAATCCTAAATTAAGATTAATTACATTTCATGATAATAGTTATGTTTAATCATCAAATTATTCACATTTTTTTAGTAAATAAAATTTTTGGGGCATTACAAAAATTTCTTCCATGCATTAAATGTCTGCAGGAGTCTAATTTTCACATGAGGAATTCGTTAAGACTCAATCAAGCATCCGTTAGACACAAAGATAGTAGAAGAAGAAGAAGAAGAAGAACAATGGCTAGAAGGAGCTCCAACGGATCTCCTTAACGAATCTATCTTTATGCTCTATAAAGGATGAAGTGTTTGAAGCAGAAGAACAAGAGTGTGAGCCTGAAGATCTTTCAACTAGTGAGCATTCAACTCCATACACACTCAAAGCAAGAGAGAAAGAGTTCGAGCCCAAGAAGAAGTGTGCGTGCCTACAAGCAATCATCTGAAGTCTTCTCAACATTCAAACTTCTTTTCTCTCTTCTCTCTCTATGCATCATTGTAAATTTGGGAGAGAGTCTTTGAGATGAGGGTTAAGTTTCCTTGTTTCCATATTGTAATCCTCTTAGCTCTCAAGTTGCTATTGGAGATCAAGTAAGCCAAGTTCTTATTTTTAGAACTTGATCTGTACATCTTGCTCATTCTTCCTTAAAGAAGAGGAAAGGTTTTCCTCTTCCTGTTTGAAGAGAAGATCAACAGGGTTGCTAGTGGGTTGTAACCAACTGGGTCTGTACCAGTGTTCCCCTTGTGCGAAGGGAAGAACCTAGCTGGGGTTTGTTCCAACAGAACCAAGTTGGAGTTTGTACCAACAGAACCGTACTATGGTTTGTTCCAAAAGGGTGGCTTCTTGACCTATAACAGAAGTGAGTTTCCTTTCTACTCGGAAAGGAGGAGGACCAGCTTTGCAAGCTGGGGGTTGTATATCCTTAGGGGGATTGTACCTCAGTTAGTGAAACCTCAAGAGTTTCCTTGGGGACTAGACGTAAGAATTCCATTTGGAAGGGCCGAACTAGGATAAATCTCCGGGTGTTGTGTGTGTTTGCTTCCACACCTTTAATCTCCATTACACATTCTTATTTATACTAACCAAACATTTTCAAGTGGTGATTTTTTGTTTCAATTTTCGAATTACCTATTCATCCCCCCCGGTTATCCTTGTTGCCATATCAAGTGGGCCAATAATTTTGAGTTTAAGGGCATGCGAGAGGGTACAATTGGAGAGAATTCATGGTGTATAAAAGAGATTATGTGAACTTTACTTTTAAAGGATAATTACATCTTTAATAATAAAATATTCTTCAATTAGTGAATTTAAAACTTAACAGATATTTAACAATAATTAAATCACATATTAAAACACTATTTACAAGAAGATTAGGGTTTTCTGACTAACAGTCTTAAATGCGGTCAGGGCATGGCCCGCGTTAAGATGGTGGTCAGGGGGGTCTACCACAATAACCCTTAGTTAAAGCAGAGCAGAGAGGTGACGCGATCTGAACGCAGGGTATCATTAGACCGCGTTCAGGTGATGGGCAATACTTTTACCGTATTCACAGAAGTTATCCCGAGATGATACTTATGCATAAAAACTCTTGAATCTAAGTACATGGAGTATGACAAATCATGAAACCACTTTTAGAACAATACTAACATGCTTCTAAATATATAGAAAACATGAATTTGACATGCAAATATGGATTTACCATGATTTGAGAGCAAGAATAAGAGGTCATGTTCAAGCATGTTCGTGATCTTTTCATGCAAAATGCACTTAAGAGGCATGACGGAAATTGGGAAAAAGATGGGGATCGTGTTTCTGACATCAAAACCAACTTATAGAGAGAATTTATTTAGTTTTGTTTGAGAGAATGCCTACCTTTAGATAAATTTAGTACTTTAGGGTAAAAACATGAAGAACTTGATGAAGAGCACTTGAAGCACTTCCTCTCCACAAATTCCTCCTCCTATGGCCTTGCCTTCACGTCCAAGAGAAGCTCCAGATAGCAATAGGGGAGACCAATAGGGGAATTGGGGTGTATTTATAGAGATTGCCTTTTTAATTCCTAATACAATTATAACTCCTCTTAATTATGAGATTTCCATGTTAACATTTATCTCCTAACCTTCCAATCTCTAATTAGGTTGGGACAGACTTAATAAAACATGGCTATCATGTTAGGATAGTGATAGGACACAAGTTTAGATAATTTTTGGGTTTAATAAAGCTTATCTTGCTCTTTTAATAAGGGGATAATGGGCATTACAAATTAAATAATAACTTTCTATTATCCTATTATTCTATATCCTATTTTGGCCCAATAATTCTATTATGGACCATTAGTTAAGCCCATTATATATTTTGATTTATTGATTTTTAATTTAACCTATTTATTCTGTATAGTTTAATTAACTATAATTTATTTATTTAATAAATTGGGTTGCTACATCCTCCCCCCTATAAAAAGAATTTGGTCCTCCAAATTCACATGATAGTACTTAGCATGGCAGGGAGAGTGTATTTTCGCCTAATCATCCCCTCAGGTTCCCATATGGTTTCGTCTACGCTACGTTTGCTCCATTGAACTTTCACTATTGATATGAATCGATTTTTGAACTATTGTAACTTCTAATCTAAGATCTTGATTGGCTTCTTTTCATAAGTTAAGTCTTTGTGCAGTACCAATCTTCATGGTGCATGATGTGGGTAGGGTCATACATATACTTCCTTAGTGTAGAGACATGAAAGACATTGTGTATGCTTGATAGGTGTGGAGGTAATGTCAATGGTATGCAACTTCACCAACTCTTTCAAGTATTTCAAAAGGGCCGATAATCTTGGACTTTACTTCTCTTTGACTCCAAACCTTTGGATTCAACGAGTAGGAGACACTTTTAGAAATACATGGTCTCCCACTTGAAATTCTAAATTTCTTCTTCGCTTATTTGCAAAGCTCTTTTGTTTGGATTGAGCAATCCTAGGTCAGTCTCAAATGACTTGGATGTACTTGGTTGTGGTTTCCACCAAGTCTGAACCTAAAAATTGATTCTCACCAACTTTATCCCAACATGCAAGTGGTCTACAACATCTGCCATACAATGCTTCAAACAGAGCCATCTTTATACTCGACTGATAGCTATTATTGTATGCGAACTCTATGAGTGACAGGTGCCCATTCTAGTAGCCTTGAAAATCAATTGTGTAGGCTCTTGGCATGTCTTCAATGATTTGGTTTGTCCTCTTAGTTTGTCCATCTATTTGTGAGTGGACAACAGTACTAAAGTTGAGTTTAGTACCTATAGCAAATTGAAGTCCCTTCCAAAACAGAGAGGTGAATCTAGGGTCTCGATCTAAGACTATGGATGATGGAACTCTATGCAGTCTCACTATCTCCTTGACATAAAGAACTGCTAACACGTCCCTAGTCCACTTTCTCTTGATGGTAAGAAGTGTGCAGACTTTGTCAGTCAATCTACAATAACCCAGATGGCATCAAGTGCACCACGAGTCGTGGGTAAACCTAAGATGAAATCCATGCCAATGTTTTCCCACTTCCATTTTGGTATCTCCAGTAGTCTTAACACACCTGCAGGGCTCAAGTGTTCAGCCTTCACTTGTTGACAAGTAAGATAGTGTGCCATAAATTCGGCTACCTCTCTTTTCATATTTGGCCACCAATACATTCTTTTCATGTCTTGGTACATCTTGGTAGCGCTAGAATAAATTGTGTGCTTGGTCTTGTATGCTGCTTCCCTCAGCTTCTTTTAAGTTCTTTATGGTTCAATACACATGTCCTCCTTTGGAATAGTAATATCCCATCTTCTGTTATAGAGAAATCAGGCTTCTCACTAACTGTTTCTTTGATCCCAACCAAGAATGGATTGTTGTCTTGTTAGTTCTTGATCTCCACAAGTAGGTTTACTTGTATTTTGATGTTGGTTATTGACACAGGAGCACTCCCACGGCTTGGCTGGAGCCTCGGGCTCGGCCAAAATGTAGATGACCTCTGAGTTCGATGACATCCTCTCGGCTCGAGATAAGGTAAGCCCGTCTCGGTGAGGCCCAATGTGAAGTGTACGACGTGACTGTTAGATCCTCGGGGTCATGGCTCACGTAATGGCCCAGACAATAACTGCTGAGGTAGTGGTCACAGATCGTGAGCTTGGTAATAGCGATCATCAAGGCTATGATCTGGCATGACGGTTACAGTGACGAGATGGGAACATTTACGATGATATGGTGTGAGATTCGGGGGTCGTCTGACGATTTTGATGGGCGGCCCACCACAATAAGAAAGGAGGCACTCGACACTCATATATAAAAAGAAGAACTCAACTCTTGACCGACACCTTACCTGACCTATTACTGACTTGAGCATCAGAGTGTCTGCCCACCAAGACACCTCGGTTGCCTTGTAGGTTAGGAGCCCAGAGTTGGTGCATCTTGTTTGCTACACTACTTCCCTTGGTCACCTCGATTTAGGCCAATGTCTGTTGAGCAACAACAACATTTTTGGCACTGTCTGTAGGAAATGACTTTAGTTTCCATGGCTCCCAAGGGAAAGTCAGTTAGCCACGTCGTGGAAAGGGAGGTCACCACTGTCGATCCGGTTGAGGAGGTCATCACTGGAGAATCCGGCTCCGGTGCGCAGGACTCCACGACCTCTACATGTCTCGATCGCATGGAATAGACTATCGGCTCCATGCAGCAGATGCTAGAGCGGATGATGGAGCAGAACCAGTAGTTTTGTAAGGTCTCGAGTCTTTGCGGATCCTTATTGGGTCTTTTGGAGGTTCTGTGTGGTCGACGACAAGACCATTGTCGTTGACTTGGGGTTGATGGCCAGGGCTAGCCGTTGACTTAGAGTGAGCGTCCAGAGATGTGGACGTTTGAGGTTGAACTCAACGGCATGTGATCTGGACATCAAGCCTTTGGCGGTTCAGTTGGCAGCTAGGGTTGTGGACGTCAACTGGTCGGACCTGTTGAAATAGGGCAGCCCGAGAGCAGAGCTTTTCTTTCTCTTTTCCTCTCCTTTCCTCCACCTTTGCCTTTCTCTATTTCCTCAGCTTCTGATGGTTGATGGGAGCTCGTGGGAAGGCTCTGGATCGCGTGGCGGTGCTTGATCGAGCGGGAAACGCGAGGTTTTGGTGCGATTCGCGCGGAGTCTTCGGGGGGTTCCTGCGCAATTAGTGGCTGTTGGGGGTTTATAAAGTGTTCTGAGGTAGGGACTTAACTCCTATAACCCTCCTTAGCAAACCAACATGCTCATTTGTGTGAATCAGTGTGCAAATTGCGGTTTAAGGGTTGGGTTGTATCATGCCGGAATTTTGGGTGAATTGGGCAATCTAGGCGTTTGATTATTTAAACTGGAAGTTCTGGTAGTGTTAAATGATGAGAGGAAGCATTTCCCTCCATCAGTCTGAGTTCTGTTGGGTAATTCTACTCAATTGGACTGATTCGGAGCTGTTCTAGGTTTAGGGGACTGAAGAGCTTAACGTCCACATCTGTTGATGTTAAGATCTTCAGGGGTGATATTGACGACATGGTCGATGGCCGTTGAGTCAGGGTTAACGACATGATGAGTGTCGTTTACTTCTTATTGGCAGCAATCGATATGGCCTTTAATCTCCTATGTCCCAGCAGACTTAAGTGTTGTGTTTCAAGGCGATCGACATGTGATGTCCGCCCCTATTTACACATGTGGGCCAGGCTTAGAGTGTGACTCCACCTGTGCATAGGAGTAGTTGATTGTGGCACGAGGTGTTCACTTACTATACGGGGTTTCAGACGTGAGTGTGTTCCGTCTGTTGTACGCGCGTTGCGTTACTGTGTACCGTTTCTGTTGTGTTACCTAGGCGTGGGTGCGACTCCGTCAAGACGACTAGCGTGTGGTTGTCCTCTGCTAGTGAGCCAGGACGCTGAGTGCGACTCTGTCTTGTGCGTACTCCTTGTGGTGGTTTTGAGCCGGTCTCCGTGGAGCCCCTTCTCTACCGCTAGGGTCAAGCGTAGGGGAAAAACCGGTCGTGGACCAGACGCGAGAGAGAGCGTCTGTAGTGTGCACACGTGGCTGGGGTTGAGAGCCTCTGTGGTGACGGGACGCCGAGCCACAGACCCTAGCTGAGTCCTACTTACTGTGTGTGTGTGTGAGTGTGTGTTGCTGAGCCGCGAGGTTTACAGTTTTGTGTTGTGGTGCGACGTGTACTTACTTTCAGTTCTTACTTTCCGCACTTTAGTTCTGTTGCCGGTGGGATTACTTTTCCCTACTGGGTCTCTTTTCTTGAGACTCACTCCCCTCCCTTTCAGGTGGGTCTTCGTCGACTCCCGTTCCAGGCGAGTCTAGCCACTCCGGTGTTGGTGCTCCTTAGCTGCAGTGAGTAGTACTTTTTGTTGTACTTCTGTACTCTGTACCTTGCTCAGACTCTGAGTTGTACATGTTATGTTCATATAGTGGAATTTTACAGCTTTACATGGTGTGTATCTTCTTACATATAGTCTCCTCGGACGTTCACTTCCTACCCTTCCGAGCTTGTCTCGTGGGTTAGCGGGTTAGAATACGGGTTACTGGTTGTTACTGGTAATGCGGATTCTGGGTCGTTACAGTTTGGTATCAGAGCCTGGTCTGATGAGATATATATAAGGAAATACCCATCATGTAGATTCAGAGTATAAAGAGTACAGCTGCAGCTATCTATTTAGCCCGGAGTTAGTTAGTATATTTATGTGTGTATTTTGCTCTATGTATAGTACTATGGCTCCTAGGTGACGTCCTAGAGAGGGAGTGGCTGAGCAGGCGACTCGTCAGGAGGCTGGAGATGCTCCACCACCTCAGCAGACGCAGCCTTTGCCACAGGACGCACATAGTGGTATTGCTCCGCCGCCACCTCCCCCTTAGGTAGCTCAGGGATTAGACACGACTCGATTTCTTAAGGGGATGGCTCAGTTTGTAGCTCAGCACCGTGACGCGCCGGTACCCCAGGGTGGTACTGGGAAGGTGTTGAGGGAGTTTTTGCAGTTTCAGCCTCCTCAGTTTTTGGGCTAGCCTGATCCAAATGCAGCGCGGGCATGGTTAGATGCAGTGGAGCGGACTTTTCGTTCCATGGAGTGTGTTCCCGAGGAGCGAGTGCTGCTAGCCTGTTACCAGTTGCAGGCGCAGGCGTTGACTTGGTGGTCCGCTGAGTGGGAGACTACTTTTCAGTCTCGTCCACTTAGACAGATTCCGTGGTAGGAGTTTGTCGTTTCTTTTGAGAGAACCTTCTGTCCTACTTACGTTCGGACGGAGAGATTGTACCAGTTTCTGGACTTGCAGCAGAGGGACTTTACTGTAGTGCAGTACAGGGCCAGATTTGTAGAGCTAGGGCGTTATGCTCCGCAGATTATGGGAGATGAGGGTCTGAGGACTCAGCAGTTCGTGAGGGGCTTGAGGCCAGAGCTCAGGTAGGCGCTGATAGTTGCTTGTGTCACAGACTTGGATGCGGCCTATCAGACAGCGGCACCGTTGGAGGCAGACACCTTGCGGACTCGTGCTCGAAGCGTAGAGGTTCAGACACAGGTAGTTCCTTCTCAGCCTCGACAGCAGCAGGGTAGTGTGCAGACGACCCCGAGGACTGCGAATTCCTACGCGTCCACTTCTACTGGACGACGACGAAGTCAGGATCTCGGAGGAAGTTTCGGCGTGATAGGAGGCAGGCAGAGCAGAGGCAGCAGTCGGTTGGGAGTGTTCAGCAGCCGGCAGGTCAGCCTTCGCAGTAGGTACAACGTACTTTTGCTGGTCAGTGTTACCGGTGTGACCAGATGGGTCACATGGCGCGAGATTGTCCTTTGCTACCTCGTGTGCCGCAGCAGCAGACCCAGTCACAGCCCCGAGTGCAGCAACAGCAGTAGCAGCAGGCACCTGTACAGCAGCGTCAGCAGACTGGAGGTTCGGGTGGGTCGAGAGGTAGAGGTCATGTTACTCACTTGACCTGTGCAGACCCGGAGGCAGCTCACCTAGTGGAAGGTACTGTTTCAGTTTTTGGTTGTACAGCTAGAGTTTTGTTTGATTCCGGTGCCTCTCACTCTTTTGTGTCTGAGGAGTTTTTAGACTCCCTTGGAGAGTTGAGTTCGGGAGAGTCTGTTGAGTTAGCAGTAGAGTTGCTGACAGGGGACTTTGTCCTTACGTCCTACTGTCTTGAGGAGGTACCTGTGCAGTTGCAGGATCAGTGGTTGTCGGCTCGTCTGTTGCTTTGCAGTTACATGACTATGATGTGATTTTGGGTATGGACTGGTTAGAGTGGTATGGTGCAGTGATGGATTGCCAAAAGAAGAGGGTGCACTTGCGGATACCTGGGGAAGCGGTGTTCTACTTCCAAGGTATCGTACCTCTTACTTCTCGCTTTTTAGTTTCTGCTTTGAGGGCAGGGAGGTTACTTGCTTCTGGTTGTCAGGGTTTCCTAGTTTCTGCAGTGACTCTTGACCAGATTTGTAACGTCGCGTGCCTTTCGGATCCATGCGGATCATGTGTAAGTTGGTTGTGTGGCCGTTGTGAGGCCAATGGAGTTTGTTGTGTGGAATGTGTGATGTGAATGTGTGGCTTGAGCAGGTGAAGAGCAGGGTTGGTCCTGAAATGAAACAGGACCTGCTGCTGTTCAGTTGGAGTTGGCGGCTAGGGGTGGACGTTGACTGTTGGCGTCTAGGTAGTGGACGTTGACTGCTTGAACTTGGCGGCAGTAGATGTGGACGCTAAGGGTGGCAGTTGCTGTTGGCGGCATAGGGGTTGACGCCAACCTGAGAATTCTGCAGGTTATAGGCTCACCCGAGGGCAGTCTTCTTGCTCTGTTCTCTTCCCCTCTTGCCCCAGCTTCGCGCCCCGTGACTCTGAAGCTTCTAACAGGTTTCGAGGAGTGGTTGGACGATCGTTGAACGCGTGGCATTGCCGAATTGCGCGAGGAAACGTTGCGGCGTGGTGCAATTCCTGTGGGAGCTCGTGGAGGGCTCGGCGTGAACCGGGAGATTGCGGGAGGTTCTAGCGTGTTCTGAGGTAGGGGACGAACCCTGGTAGCTCCGTAGAAACATTAAAACATAACAAACCCACTTGAATCAGCATGATAATGCGTTTTCGATCAAGTTGCACCATGCGGGGTTAATGGTGGTTTGAGTAGTTTAATGTACGAAGCATGTTGTAATGGATTGTATTGGGTTCTGGCATGCTAAAGGAACTGCATTTGTATATTTTTCTGTAGTTAGAACGGTTAGAAAACCCGCAGAGCCAGATTAGGGTTTCTGCAGGGTATAAGGCCGGAGAACTTGGCGTCAACATCGTTTGTCGCCAAGCTCCTCAGCCAAGATGTTAACGGCCAGATCCCTTGCTGTTGACTTGTTGTAAGCGGCAGTCGATGTTGCCGCCTACTGATTATGAACAGAAATGACTAATTACAACATTTATTGATAATGCATGTGTGTTGACACATGAGGTGCACTGAGTGCACTTGGTTCTCGTGTTTAGCATACAAGGTATGCATTTAGTTGCTTACTTCAGTGACTGCGTGTTGTTTATGCGAGTCAGTTGGGTTCACGTGTAGTGGACCATGGTTACTTGTGGTTTACGTAAGGTTTCACGTGGTTGTGTGTGACGTGCACGTGGTTTTGTGTACGTGGCAAGTAGTACGACGCCTACCGTGGTTACCTCTCCAGTGGGTGCCCCAGGTTCTTGTGAGCTAGGCTGTTAGCTCGGGGCTTTTTCCCGGTACTTGTGTTGTACCGTCGAGGTCTGTGTCGTCTGACCTGGACACCCTCACTCTTGTGTTTGAGTTGTACGTCCGGCTGAGGGAAAGACGACAGTGGGACAGTGACACTTGAGTTGTTTTTAGTCACTTGTAGCACGCTCGTAGTTGGGGGTACGGACACCAGTAGTCGACACTGGTCCCCAACTAGTCCTTTTCCAGTGCCTCACTCTAGCGAGCCCAGGCCAGGGTCTCTGGAGGTGCCAGGCATGGGCCTGTGACCGTGTGGTCTGCAAGTGGTGGGGTTTAGTTGGTCTCCACAGTTGCTTGACCTTTTAAGTGGAGCAGCAGCTGGACCTTTCGTCCGTGGCTGCGAGACTGAGAGGTAGACCTGTGTTAGTTGTCCGAGTCAGTTTCTGGTGTCGCGAACCAGTTCACGTGGCTCGTGTTGGCTGTCTCTACTTTAGCTTGTACACCTGTACTGGTTTTTCCGTTAATTATTACTGTTGTTTCTCGTAGTCAGCAGACGGTGAGTACTTTTACAGCTTTACTTACCTGCTTAGTTGTTCTATAAATTGTTGGTGTTGTTTACTATTCGTACCTGTGGTGGGTTGGTGCTCGGTTTGGGGAGTTCCCTACTGAGCCAGTGACTAGAGAGGCTCACTCCTACCCCCACAGGTGAGAGCGAGGAGGACGTTTCACGACCGTCGTCTAGCTCAGGGCCGCGCCGTAGCGGTGCAGGTCAGTACCTCCAGCGGTGTAGTCCCAGCTGGTAGTTCTCCAGCAGTTTAGCTTTGTAGTTGTTTACTTTCTTCAGTTGTACCTCGGGGTGCCCCAGGCTCTTGTACCTCTTTACAGTTTTTGAGGAAATTTGGCTATGTAAAACTGTGAAATATATATAAATGTTGTGTTCCTTTATGTTTACACGACTGTGGTTTGGTATCCCTTGCGAGGCTTCGGCCCGTTCGCGGGAGGCGGACTCGGAACAAGTGCGTTATCGGTTTAACGGGCTTGGCCGAGGCGTTCCGTCACAGTTGGTATCAGAGCAAGGTCCATGCTAATATAAGGGAATTAGAAAGATACATAGCCTTATTTCGGTCTTTATACACTGCTGGTAGGGACCCTGGTTTTTGATCATTTGTGGTTTTGATTTTTGTCTGGTGTTTTTTATGTAGAAATTTCTGAAATGGCTGATAGGAGAGATTAGGGTGGTGGAGGAGATGATCCGGAGGAAAGCACCCACGAATGATAGAAAGAATTTGGGAGAGCCTCATGGATATTCGGGCGAGAATGGATCAGCAGGCGCCAGTACCACCGGTTGCAGTGCCACCTGGGGATGGAGAGGCGTACCTGTTGCTCCAATTCCGCCGAGAGTGGAGGTGCCTTTTGTAGCACCTGTGCCACCACCACCGCCAGTGCAATTAGCTGAAGAACCAGTGATGCAAGTGAAAGGTTTCTGAGATTGCAGCCGCCTACTTATTCAGGAGGGCCGAATCTAGATACAGCCGAGCACTGGGTTCATGAAATAGAAGAGTTTTTGCAACCATGAGATGTTCGGCAGCAGATAAAGTGGTATTAGCTGCTTATCAGTCGAGAGGTTTTGCCTTGGAATGGTGGAGATTGAAGATGCAAACCATTTTTGCAGGCAGGACGGAAGAAGCTATCACTTGGCCGGAGTTTCTTGATGTTTTAATGATATATTCTTTCCGATCCAAGTGCAGCAAGTAAAAAGAGAGCAATTCCGAACTCTCCAGCAAGGTAACTCTTCAGTCTTAGAGTACCAGATGAGATTTATGGCACTTAGCCATTATGTGCCATATGTGGTTTCAGATAATAACATGATGGTTGAGTATTTTATCAGAGGATTGAGAGTGGAGTTACAGGATGCGATAGTACCTCTCATGTGCAAGACAGTGGAAGAGGCAGCGCAGAGGCAGCTACTTTGGAGAGGTCTATCCGACTCGCCAGGCAGGTGAGTCAGGTTCAGGTAGTTTCCGGCTACCGCAGCAGACAGTAGGTGCAAGCAAGGGTAAGCACCAGCAGGACCTTCTTCATCAGGCTTTGGTAAATGGGGTCAGAAATTGAAACAAGCACTTAAAGGAAAAGGAAGAGGATGGGGAGGTCGTCCGCAGTTCCAGCAAGGCCGTGGTAGGCCTGAGGTGGAGGAGTCGCAGCAGAGCACTGCCGGCAGCCTATTGTTCCTCCAGGGTATTGTTATAATTGTAATCAGCCGGGACATTTGATCCGCAATTGTCCCTATGCAAGAGAATATGGGTATGGCAGAGGTGTGCAGCAGCAGCAGCCTCAGCAGTTCCAGCAGCCACAGGCAGGTCGTGGCAGAGGAGCACCGCAGCAACGAGGGAGAGGCCGGGTTATGGCTATCACCCGAGCCCAGGCAGAGGCGTCAAATATGATAGAAGGTACTTTACCTCTTTATGAATTTCAGCAAGAGTTTTATTTGATTCAGGTGCCTCTCATTCTTTTATTTCCGAAGAATTTCTGGATTGTATAGCTCATCCTTTAGAAGAGAAGTCTTGTGAGTTAGTGGTGGAGGTTCCTTCAGGTGAGTTGCTTGCTCACCTCGAGCTATATAGATGAAGCTCCTGTTATGATTGAAGGGAACCAGATGCCGGGTCGGTTGTATGCCCTGCAGTTGTCAGATTATGATATCATTCTGGGTATGGATTGGCTTGAAATGTATGGAGCAATGTTAGATTGCAGAAAGAAAAGGATCAGATTTTGTCATCCTAATGGTGCAGTGTTTGAATATCAAGGTATGCCTTTTTATACTTCCAAGTTTCTAATTTCTGCAATTAAAGCTAGAAAGTTGATAAATGATGGGTGTGTGGCTTATTTAGCCTCGGTAAGTTTGGTAGAGGCCAGTCAGCCAATAGAAGCAGTTCCCGTGGTTAGGAATTTGCTGATGTTTTTCCGGAAGATTTGCCTGGTTTAGCTCCACATAGAGAGGTGGACTTTACTATTGAGTTACTGCCAGGTACCATGCCGATTTCTAAAGCTCCATATCGGATGGCACCAGCAGAACTTAAAGAATTGAAAAAGCAATTAGAAGAGTTGTTGCAGAAAGGTTTTATTAGACCGAGTCATTCCCCGTGGGGAGCGCCGGTTTTATTTGTGAAAAAGAAAGATGGAAGTTTTCGGATGTGTATTGATTATAGAAAATTGAATGATGTGACCATCAAGAAAAGTACCTGTTGCCGAGGATAGATGATTTATTTGATCAGTTGCAATTAGCAAAGGTGTTTTCTAAGATTGATTTGAGGTCGGGTACCATCAGTGAGAATCAAAGAGGAGGATATCGATAAGACAACGTTCAGAACCAGATATGGTCACTATGAGTTTGTGGTAATGCCTTTTGGGTTGACTAATGCTCCTGCAGGTTTTATGGATCTGATGAATAGAATTTTTCATCATATTTAGATCAATTTATTGTTGTCTTTATTGATGATATTCTAATTTATTCAGCATCTGAAGAGGAGCATGCAGCTCATTTGAGGTTTACCCTGCAGTTGTTAAGAGATAACCAGTTGTTGCTAAATTCAGTAAGTATGCATTCTGGTTAAAGGAAATTCAGTTTTTGGGTCATGTTATCTCAGCTAAAGGATAGCAGTGGACCCGAGTAAAGTGGAAGCTGTGTCTAGATGGGGAGTGCCTAAGACAATAACCGAGATTAGAAGTTTTCTGGGGTGACAGGTTATTATAGGTGCTTTATTCAAGATTTTTCTAAGATGTAGCACCTATGACTAGATTGACCAGGAAAGGAGTACCTTTTGTGTGGTCCGGTGAATGTCAGAGAAGTTTTATGGAATTGAAGAAAAGACTTACATCAGCACCTATATTGACATTACCAGCAGGGAGTGGTGGTTTTGTGTTGTATACTGATGCTTCAAGGAGAGGTCTTGGCGTACTTATGCAGCATGGTAAAGCGATAGCGTATGCGTCCAGACAATTGAAGCCAGCAGAAGAAAATTACCCCACTCATGATTTAGAATTGGCAGCAGTTGTGTTTGCTTTAAAAATGTGGAGGCATTATCTGTATGGCGAGAGATTTGAGATTTTTACAGATCATAAAAGCTTGAAGTATATCTTCTCGCAGAAAGATTTGAATCTTCGCCAACGCAGATGGGTTGAATATCTGAAGGATTATGATTTCAGTTTGGCTTACCATCCGGGTAAGGCCAATGTTGTAGCTGATGCCCTAAGCAGAAAGGCATATATGAATCTGATGATGATTAAAAAATGGAAGTTGTATGAAGAAGTAGCAGAGAATTCCTTGTATGTGCCCAGCAGTCAGCGACGGGCAATTCTAGCTGCTAGTGCAGTAGAGCCGTCTTGTATTGGCAGATTATTGAGGCTCAAGAGCAGATGCAGGTCTACCTGAAATTGTAAAAATGGAAGGAGTTTCTATTGAATAATTGTGTGGTCAGGCTTCGAGGCAGGTTGTTTGTTCCTGCAAAAAGAGAGGTGAAGCAGCGAGTTCTGGAAGAGGCTCATAAATCTAGGTACACTATTCATCCGGGTAGTACTAAAATGTACCATGATTTAAGAAGGCATTTTTTGTGGCCTCATATGAAGAAAGAAATAGCAGAATTTGTAGCAGGTGTGCTATCTGTCAGCAGATTAAAGCAGAGCATCAGAAGCCTGGAGGTCTATTGCAACCGTTGCCTATTCCACAATGGAAATGGGATGATATTGCAATGGACTTTGTGGCAGGTTTACCAAGGTCGAGTTCCGGGCATAAGGAATATGGGTATTTGTTGACAGATTGACCAAGGTATGTAGATTAGTGGCAGTAAGTATGTCTTGGACAGTGGACAGATTGGCAAATATTATGTTGAAAGAATTGTCCCACTGCATGGTATTCCGAAGACTATTGTGTCAGATAGAGATCCAAGATTTACTTCTGGTTTTTGGATAAGTTTGCAGAAAGTAATTGGTTCTGAATTGAGGTATAGCTCCGCTTATCATCCCCAGACAGATAGTCAGACAGAGAGGACTATTCAGACAATTGAAGATATGTTGCGAGCTTATTGTTTAGTTTGGGGAGGTAGCTGGGAGCATCATTTGGGAATGGTTGAGTTTACCTACAATAATAGTTATCATATCAGTCTTGGGATGGCACCGTATGAAGCTTTATATGGAAGGCCATGTAGAACCCATTAAACTGGCATGAAGTGGGAGAAAGGCAGTTAGTGGGTCCTGAATTGATTCAGCAAACCACGGAAGTGGTGAAGCTTATTAAAGAAAAATTGCAGGCAGCTCAAAGTAGGCAAAAAAGTTATATGCAGATGTGCGGAGGAGACCACTTCAGTTTGAAGTGGGAGATTTTGTTTTTCTGAGAGTTTCCCGAGTAAAGGTATTATGAGATTTGGCAAGTCTGGGAAGTTGAGTCCAAGGTATGTGGGACCTTTCCAGGTGATTGAAAGAATTTGGGAAGCAGCTTATAGGCTGGATTTGCCAGCTGATTTTGCAGATGTGCATGATATTTTCATGTCTCCATGTTGAGAAAGTGTATTGAAGATCCAGCTCAAATAATTAGATATCAAGGTGGTGACCTGAGGCCGGACATGACAATGCCAGAGTATCCGGTGCAGATCACAGATCGAAAGATGAAGAAGCTGAAGATAAAGAAATTGAGCTAGTTAAAGTGAGATGGGAAAATAGATTAGGTGGTGAGGATACCTGGGAGTTGGCCGCGGAAACGGCTAAAGGGTATCCCTATCTGTTTGAGTAAGCTTGTGTATTTCTTTTTAGATGATAGTGCTTGTAAAGGTATGTGTGTATAAGTTGTTTAACCTGAATTGTGTTATGAATTCGAGGTCGAAATTTTCTTTTTAGATGATAGTAATGTAACGTCGCGTGCCTTTCGGATCCTGCGGATCATGTGTAAGTGGTTGTGTGGCCGTTGTGAGGCCAATGTGAGTTTGTGTGTGGAATGTGTGATGTGAATGTGTGGCTTGAGCAGGTGAAGAGCGGGGTTGGTCCTGAAATGAAACGGACCTGCTGCTGTTCAGTTGGAGTTGGCGGCCAGGGGTGGCCGTTGACTGTTGGCGTCCAGGTTAGTGGACGTTGACTGCTTGAACTTGGCGGCAGTAGATGTGGATGCTAAGGGTGGCGGTTGCTGTTGGCGGCATAGAGGTTGAATCCAACCTGAGAATTCTGCAGGTTATGCTCACCCGAGGGTAGTCTTCTGCTCTATTCTCTTCCCTCTTGCCCCAGCTTCGCGCCCCGGTGACTCTGAAGCTTCTAACAGGTTCCGAGGAGTGTTGGACGATCGTTGAACGCGTGGCGTTGCCGAATTGCGTGAGGAAACATCGCGGCGTGGTGCAATTCCCGTGGGAGCTCGTGGAGGGCTCGGCGTGAACCGGGAGATTGCGGGAGGTTCTAGCGTGTTCTGAGGTAGGGGACGAACCCTGGTAGCTCCGTAGAAACATTAAAACATAACAAACCCACTTGAATCAGCATGATAATGCGTTTTCGGATCAAGTTGCACCATGCGGGGTTAATGGGTGGTTTGAGTAGTTTAATGTACGAAGCATGTTGTAATGGATTGTATTGGGTTCTGGCATGCTAAAGGAACTGCATTTGTATATTTTCTGTAGTTAGAACGGTTAGAAACCCGCAGAGCCAGATTAGGGTTTCTGCAGGGTATAAGGCCGGAGAACTTGGCGTCAACATCGTTTGTCGCCAAGCTCCTCAGCCAAGATGTTAACGGCCAGGTCCCTTGCCGTTGACTTGTTGTAAGCGGCAGTCGATGTTGCCGCCTACTGATTATGAACAGAAATGACTAATTACAGCTTTATTGATAATGCATGTGTGTTGACACATGAGGTGCACTGAGTGCACTTGGTTCTCGTGTTTAGCATACAAGGTATGCAGTTAGTTGCTTACTTTATGACTGCGTGTTGTTTATGCAAGTCAGTTGGGTTCACGTGTAGTGGACCATGGTTACTTGTGGTTTATGTAAGTTTCACGTGGTTTGTGTGTGACGTGCACGTGGTTTTGTGTACGTGGCGAGTAGTACGACGCCTACCGTGGTTACCTCTCCAGTTGGGTGCCCCAGGTTCTTTGTGAGCCAGGCTGTTAGCTCGGGGCTTTGTCCCGGTACTTGTGTTGTACCGTCGAGGTCTGTGTCGTCTGACCTGGACACCCTCACTCTTGTGTTGAGTTGTACGTCCGGCTGAGGGAAAGACGACAGTGGGACAGTGACACTTGAGTTTGTTTTTAGTCACTTGTAGTGCGCTCGTAGTTGGGGGTACAGACACCAGTAGTCGACACTGGTCCCCAACTAGTCCTTTTCCAGTGCCTCACTCTAGCGAGCCCAGGCCAGGGTCTCTGGAGGTGCTAGGCATGGGCCTGTGACCGTGTGTCTGCAAATGGTGGTGTTTAGTTGGTCTCCACAGTTGCTTGACCTTTTACGTGGAGCGGCAGCTGGACCTTTCGTCCGTGGCTGCGAGACTGAGAGGTAGACCTGTGTTAGTTGTCCCGTCAGTTTCTGGTGTCGCGAACCAGTTCACGTGGCTCGTGTTGGCTGTCTCTACTTTAGCTTGTACACCTGTACTGGTTTGCCGTTTAATTATTACTGTTGTTTCTCGTAGTCAGCAGACGGTGAGTACTTTTACAGCTTTACTTACCTGCTTAGCTGTTCTATAAATTGTTGGTGCTGTTTACTATTCGTACCTGTGGTGTTTGGTTGCTCGTTTTGGGGGAGTTCCCTACTGAGCCAGTGACTAGAGAGGCTCACCCCTACCCCCACAGGTGAGAGCGAGGAGGACGTTTCACGACCGTCGTCCAGCTCAGGGCCGCGTGTAGCGGTGCAGGGTCAGTACCTCCAGCGGTGTAGTTCCAGCAGTTTAGCTTTGTAGTTGTTTACTTTCTTCAGTTGTACCTCGAGGTATGCCCCAGGATCTTGTACCTCTTTACAGTTTTTGAGGAATTTGGCTATGTAAAACTGTGAAATATATATGAAATGTGGTGTGTTCCTTTATGTTTACACGGACTGTGGTTTGGTATCCCTTGCGAGGCTTCGGCCTGTTCACGGGAGGCGGACTCGGAACAAGTGCGTTATCGGTTTAATGGGCTTGGCCGAGCGTTCCGTCACAGATTGCCTCGGGAGTGGGGGACATTCCTGTAGTGTGTGAGTTTTCGGATTTTTTTCCGGAAGAGTTGCCTGGTCTACCGCTAGAGAGAGAGATTGAGTTTACTGTAGAGTTGGTTCCTGGCACTATACCTTTTGCACAGGCACCGTACCGTAGGCACTAGCGGAGTTGAGGGAGTTGAAGAGGCAGCTTGAGGAGTTGTTGGAGAAGGCTATATTCGTCCTAGCTTTTCTCCGTGGGGGTCACCTGTTTGTTTCGTCCGGAAGAAGGATGGTAGCCTGAGATTGTGTATCGATTATAAGAAGCTAAATCAGTGACCATCAAGAATAGGTATCCTTTGCCTAGGATTGATGATCTCTTTGATCAGCTTCAGTCTGCTCGTGTCTTTTCGAAGATTGACTTGAGGTCGGGCTACTATCAGTTGCGGATTAGAGACTCTGACATTGAGAGGACTGCTTTTCGGACCAGTATGGACACTTTGAGTTTTTGGTGATGCCGTTTGGGCTCACCAATGCTCCAGCGGCCTTCATGGATCTGATGCACCGGGTGTTCCACTAGTTCTTGGACCGGTTTGTCGTAGTGTTTGTTGACGACATTCTAGTGTACTCCGCTTCGGAGGAGGAGCACGCCGAGCACCTGAGGATCGTGTTGCAGACTTTGCGAGAGCACCAGTTGTATGCCAAACTTAGTAAGTGTGAGTTTTGGCTACAATAGGTTCACTTTTTGGGGCACGTGATCTCAGGTGAGGGAGTTTCTGTGGATCCAACGAGGTTGAGGCAATTTTGCAGTGAGAGAGTCCCAGATCTGTGTCTGAGATTCGTAGCTTTCTGGGTTTGGCAGGTTACTATCGCAGGTTTGTTCGAGACTTTTCTCAGGTTGCTGCACCCTTGACTCGGTTGATGAGGAAGGGAGTTCCGTTTGTGTGGTCGGCAGTGTGAGCAGAGCTTCATAGAGTTGAAGCGACTGCTTACGTCAGCACCAGTTCTTGCCTTACCTTCAGGTGAGGAGGGTTTTGAGGTTTGCACAGATGCTTCAGGTGTTGGTTTGGGTGCGGTTTTGATGCAGCAAGGCCAGTGGTGGCTTATGCGTCTCGCCAGCTTAAGCCCCACGAGGAGAGTTACCCGACCCACGACCTAGAGCTTGCAGCTGTGGTGTTTGCTTTGAGGATTTGGCGTCTTTATCTGTACGAGTGAGTTTTGTAGTCCGTACCGACCACCAGAGCTTGAGGTATGTGTTTTCTCAGAGGGATCTGAATATGAGGCAGCGTCGATGGATGGAATATCTGAAAGACTATGATTTCAGCATGAGTATAAGCCTGGAAAGGCGAATGTGGTTGCAGATGCCTTGAGTAGGAAAGCACAGATGAGTCATCTGATGCTTAGAGAGTGGCAGTTGTGGCAGTCTGTGACAGAGGGGTCTTTCAGAGTTTCGTCCAGTCGTCGACAGTTTGTGTTGGGTAGTTTGTTAGCGGCTCCCGCCGTTGTGAGACAGGTTGCTGAGGCTCAGCAGGCAGATCCCGAGTTGCACAGTGTGTTGCTTCTCCCAGAGGTTGAGCTTTGCGAGGACGGGACTGTTAGGTTCCGAGATAGACTCTATGTTCCTGTTGAGGAGTCTATCAGGAGAGTTGTGTTGCAGGAGGCACATGGTTCCAGGTACTCGATTCATCCAGGGTCGACCAAGATGTATCACAGGTTGAGACGTCAGTTTTGGTGGCCTGGAATGAAGAGAGACATAGCGGCTTTTGTTGCTAGGTGTTTGGTCTGTCAGCAGGTGAAGGCCGAACATCAGCGTCCAGGAGGACTTGTGCAGCCATTAGAGATTCCGATGTGGAAGTGGGACCATGTGACGACTGACTTTGTTTGTGGTTTGCCGAGGACAGTTGGAGGTTTTGACAGCATTTGGGTTCTTGTGGACAGATTGACGAAGACTGCCAGATTCTTGCCTGTCAGACTAGTTGGGGTGTGAGTAGGTTAGCCGCGTTGTACGTAGAGCGGATTGTTCCTTTGCATGGAGTGCCGATCTCTATTGTGTCAGACAGGGATCCTCGCTTCACTTCTGGATTCTTGCGTAGTTTCCAGAGAGCTTTGGGGACAGAGTTGGCTTTTAGTTCTGCCTACCACCCTCAGTCAGACGGTCAGTCAGAGCGGACTATCTAGACTTTGGAGGACATGCTTAGAGCTTGCTGTCTGGAGTGGCAGGGGTCATGGACAGTTCACTTGCCGTTGGTCGAGTTCGCATATAATAATAGCTATCACTCCAGTATCGGTTTGGCACCATATGAGGCTTTGTACGGACGACCGTGTCGCACTCCTCTTGACTGGTTCGAGGTTGGCGAACGGGTTGTCATGGGGCCAGAGTTGGTACAGCAGGCAGTTGAGGTAGTTCAGCTTGTGAGGCAGAGGCTTCAGTCAGCTCAGAGTCGGCAGAAGAGTTATGCAGATCAGCGCAGACGACCGCTCGAGTTTCAGGTAGGGGACCAGGTGTTTGTTCGTGTGTCTCCTATGAAGGGAGTGGTGAGGTTTGGTAGGCGTGGAAAGTTGAGTCCTCGCTTTATTGGACCTTTCACCATTTCTGAGCGTGTCGGAGGTTTAGCGTACAGACTTGAGCTTCCGTCAGAGTTGGCAGCAGTCCACGATGTGTTTCACGTGTCGATGCTTCGGAGGTACCTTTCTGACGAGTCTCACGTTCTGCAAAGTACAAAGTGGTCTGAGGTGACTCCAGTGTTGACTGTACCAGAGTTTCCGTTGCATATTGAGGATCTCCGAGTTCAGAGGCTGAGGAACAAGGGTATCCCATTCGTTCGTGTTGCGTGGCAGCAGCACTCCGGTGGTGAGTCGACATGGGAGCGAGAGGACGAAATGCGCGAGCAGTTTTCGTACCTCTTTGGTGAGTCTTCTTTCTTTATGTTGTTTGAATTTTGAGGACAAAATTCCTTAAGGGGGAGGGCTGTAAGGTCTCGGGTCTTTGCGGATCCTTATTGGGTCTTTTGGAGGTTCTGTGTGGTCGACGATAAGACCATTGTCGTTGACTTGGGGTTGACGGCCAGGGCTAGCCGTTGACTTAGAGTGAGCGTCCAGAGATGTGGACGTTTGAGGTTGAACTCAACGGCATGTGATCTGGACGTCAAGTCTTTGGCGGTTCAGTTGGCGGCTAGGGTTGTGGACGTCAACTGGTCGGACCTGTTGAAATAGGGTAGCCCGAGAGCAGAGCTTTTCCTTCTCTTTTCCTCTCCTTTCCTCCACCTTTGCCTTTCTCTATTTCCTCAGCTTCTGATGGTTGATGGGAGCTCGTGGGAAGGCTCTGGATCGCGTGGTGATGCTTGATCGAGCGGGAAACGCGAGGTTTTGGTGCGATTCGCGCGGAGTCTTCGGGGGGTTTCGGCGCGATTAGTGGTTGTTTGGGGGTTTATAAAGCGTTCTGAGGTAGGGACTTAACTCCTATAACCCTCCTTAGCAAACCAGCATGCTCATTTGTGTGAATCAGTGTGCAAATTGCGGTTTAAGGGTTGGGTTGTATCATGCCGGAATTTTGGGTGAATTGGGCAATCTAGGCGTTTGATTGTTTAAACTGGAAGTTCTGGTAGTGTTAAATGATGAGAGGAAGCATTTCCCTCCATCAGTCTGAGTTCTGTTGGGTAATTCTACTCATTGGACTGATTCGGAGCTGTTCTGGGTTTAGGGGACTGAAGAGCTTAACGTCCACATCTGTTGACATTGAGATCTTCAGGGGTGATATTGACGACATGGTCGATGGCCGTTGAGTCAGGGTTAATGACATGATGAGTGCCGTTTACTTCTTATTGGCGGCAATCGATATGGCCGTTAATCTCCTATGTCCCAGCAGACTTAAGTGTTGTGTTTCAAGGCGATCGACATGTGATGTCCGCCCTATTACACATGTGGGCCAGGCTTAGAGTGTGACTCCGCCTATGCATAGGAGTAGTTGATTGTGGCACGAGGTGTTCACTTACTATATGGGGTTTCAGACGTTGAGTGTGTTCCGTCTGTTGTACGCGCGTTGCGTTACCGTGTACCCGTTTCTGTTGTGTTACCTAGGCGTGGGTGCGACTCCGTCTAGACGACTAGCGTGTGGTTGTCCTCTGCTAGTGAGCCAGGACGCTGAGTGCGACTCTGTCTTGTGCGTACTCCTTGTGGTGGTTTTGAGCCGGTCTCCGTGGAGCCCCTTCTCTACCGGTAGGGTCAAGCGTAGGGGAAAAACCGGTCGTGGACCAGACGCGAGAGAGAGCGTCTGTAGTGTGCACACGTGGCTGGGGTTGAGAGCCTCTGTGGTGACGGGACGCCGAGCCACAGACCCTAGCTGAGTCCTACTTACTGTGTGTGTGTGTGAGTGTGTGTTGCTGAGCCGCGAGGTTTACAGTTTTGTGTTGTGGTGCGACGTGTACTTACTTTCAGTTCTTACTTTCCGCACTTTAGTTCTGTTGCCGGTGGGGTTACTTTTCCCTACTGGGTCTCTTTTCTTGAGACTCACTCCCCTCCCTTTCAGGTGGGTCTTCGTCGACTCCCGTTCCAGGCGAGTCTAGCCACTCCGGTGTTGGTGCTCCTTAGCTGCAGTGAGTAGTACTTTTTGTTGTACTTCTGTACTCTGTACCTTGCTCAGACTCTGAGTTGTACATGTTATGTTCATATAGTGGAATTTTACAGCTTTACATGGTGTGTATCTTCTTACATATAGTCTCCTCGGACGTTCACTTCCTACCCTTCCGAGCTTGTCTCGTGGGTTAGCGGGTCAGAATACGGGTTACTGGTTGTTACTGGTAATGCGGATTCTGGGTCGTTACAAGTTCCATCACCTATTTGAATCCCAGCAGAGATTGCCTAGGCTTAGACTACTATAGCGGGTGCTGGCCCAAGCTTCCCCACACCGCCAGTGATGCAACTCCCTCCTCTTCCCCCCCTTTGTTGTCGGCCAGCCATGGTGCCAACTAGGCGGTAGCACAAATGTTCTCAACCCCACCACCACCCTCGGTGGGTTTGACACCATTTCCTATCACTCCTATAATGGTAGTGGACACTGGAGGTTGACCACTTCTCCACAGAGTCAATACCAATCAGGGCTGCCGTCGTCGGCCTCGAGCCTTAGTGGAAGGAGGATCTCCTGAAGATGAATAGAAGATGGAGGCTCTCTAGCTCAGAAAGCATCCCCCCCCTCGTCCTGACTCTCCTCTCATCCTTGCCATTTTCCGAGGAGATCACGTTGGCCCCGATCTCGCCGAAGGTTCAACTCCCTAAGTTTCAGCGATACAATTGAATGACCAACCCATCCATCATCTCGACAACTTCCATGGGCAAGTCGAGATGATGATATTTATGATGCCTTGAAGTGTCGGGCGTTTATGTCAACACTCGACGGTGCCATGCTTCAGTGGTTCAAGTCACTACCTGCATATTCGGTCCAAAACTTCACCGACCTCGTGCAACAGTTCTTGGACCATTTTTACAGCACGGTGCAACATTTTCTTTGCACCGACGACCTGTAGCTGGTCCCCCAGGAGGAGTCTGAGCTCTTCAGGGACTACGCCAAGAGGTTTCAGGTCAAGGTCATGAAGGTGATCGACGTCAACCTCTGCACTGCTGTCAACATCCTCACATGAGTGTGCTCCAACGTGCCTTTCATCACGTCGATTGAGAAAAAGCCCCCGGTGATGTTGGCCGACCTCCTCTCCCACATGCAGAAGTATGTGCAGTTTGAGTTGTTGTGTCCCTGGTTTTGATGATGTCATGAGACAAGCAAAAGTGTCATAAATATCTAAGAATTTTTCTAACACAAGTTTTTATATGATAGGAAATTCACAAAGTCGAAAGATCACATGTGTGTTGACACTGATTGCTTCAGAGGTCGACACACATGTCTTAGTGAGTGAGATAATGGAGTTCAGTGAAGCACTTGAGTCAACACTATCCAAAGGATAGGTTGAGACTTGATAGTTTTCTAGTAGTACAGAAGTCTAAAGAATCACATAAGGTCGACTCTAGTTGAAGATTAGGTCAACACTAGTTGGTTTTCTTGTTAGCGCTGAAGGAAAAGTATCGCATAAGGTCAACTCCAGGTAAGAATTAGGTCGACACTAGTTGGGTTTTTTGTTAGCGCTGGAAGGAAAGAAATGCATGATGCTGACTCTAGATGAAGATCAGGTCGACTCTACCAGTCTATGAGGTCGACTCTAGATGAAGATCAGGTTGACTCTATTATTCTAAGAGGTCGACACTCAACTGCTATAAGGTCAACTCTATACTTATGAATAGCCAGTCTCTACAGTAGTAAAATGGATAAGGTCGACTCATGAAGGTATGGAGTCGACTCACTAAAGCATTTGCATTGGTCCAAGTCAAGTTCTGTATGCGTCGACACTATGCTCAAGATGTGTCAACACTCTAACCTTCTTATTCTAGTGAGGAAAAGAGACTGCCAGCATATTAGTTCCAGGCACGTTACCCGAGGCCCAATGATTGGGATTCTAGGCACAATTTACAAGGTTCTGGAAGAAACCCTTTTTGGCAGCAAAGCACCTCCCAACGAATTGGGGATTCTGTTGGGGCCCACCAGGAAGATTCTGATATGCCGATCAAAAAGGGGTGCGGCGTCCTCTTCGAGAGAATACACACAGAGATAGAGCCAAGCATCTGAGAGCTTAGAAGAGAAAAAGAGCAGAGAGTTTGAGAGTTGAGAAGAATAGGCTTCGGTACACAGGTTGCTCATCAAGAAGAAAGGATACTGGAACGCTTCTTCAACCTGTATGAAGACCTGTTGCTGATCAATTGAACCATAGCATCAGAATTCCATTCAATTAAGAGACAATTGATCCTTAAGCTGCGGCCAGAAGATGAACCTGATGAACTCAAGCCTGGAGAAGATGCAATTGGGAGTTTAAGCAGAAATCTGATCAAATCTCAACTCCAGTGAAACAACGCAAAGAGTGTTTGCTAAATTTCTGCATGCCTTTAGTGATTTCTCTTGTGTGATTTTTCTTATTTCTTTTGAATACCAAACTGCTTGGTTGTCTGCTCCAGTTGGAGTAGAAGGACTGATCCTACACTTTGTGTGTGAGGATTGTGACATTGATACAATCTCGAAGCTATGAATCAAATGTATTGAAGTTGTGAATCAGCAGGCTGTATGAAGCTATGAATTAGCAGTTGTGTGAGTGTTTCACACTTTTGGGTTGTTGAGTGAAGCTTCACTTAGTTTAGTGAGGGGTGGATGTAGGTCTCCACACTGGAGCTGAACCACTTTAAAAATATTGCTTGCATTGTGTAGTGTGTTGTGCATTGGCTCAATTGCTCTGCCTGGTTTGATATAAATAGCTCTTTCATATCTTAAGGTCTGGTTCGAGTTCTTAAATTTTTAAGAGGTCAATATCTATTCACCCCCCACTCTAGATATTCATTCCATACCCAACATGTGGTATCAAAGCTAGGCTTTCTAATTTTTGGTTTAACAACCAGGAGAGATCTGTATGGAATGGATTCTAGAGGATATATTGCAGAAGGTCATTATGTAAACAGACCTCCCCTATTTTGAATGAACTAACTATGCTTATTGGAAAACTCGCATGTAGGTGTTCTTGCGAGCACATGATCATCAATTCTGGAGGGTAGTCAGTAATGGACCCTATGAGCTATCAGAAGATGAAGAAAAGTGGACTCCAAAAGAAATCAAGAAGTCAAATGCAAATTGGAGTGCTATGAACATTATGCAGTGTCCACTTCATCCGACAGAATTTTTGAGAGTCTCCTCATGTGCTACTGCAAAGGAGATATGGAATCACCTAATGGTCATCTATGAAGATATGTCTGAAGTGAAAGAAACAAAACTAACATGCTAGTCTCTGAATATGAAGCATTTAAAATGAAGCATAATGAAACCATTTCAGAGAAGTATGGTGGACTGACCTTGTTGACAAATGGTTTGAAAATTCTAGGAAAAAATTATACTGAAGAGAACTTTTAGAAAAATTCTTAGATCCTTGACTCCTATATGTAGGGCTGTAAACGGAGCGGATACGGAGTGAATACGGGTTTTCCGTGTCCGCTCCGAATGCTTAATCGGATAATCCATATCTGCTCCGAATAAAATTCGGATACGGAGCGGATATTTTAATCAGATAATGTTCGGATCCAGAGCGAATACAGATATTATCCATTTCGAAAATATAATGTCAGATAATAAATATTTAATGATCTAAAAATAAAAAAAATCAGAAAAAATCTGAGGGAGATGGGTGCCGCTGGAGGGGGGGAATAGAGAGAGATAGAGGGAGGGAGTGAGGACGGACCGACGGAGGGGGACGGGTGCCGCCGGAGGGGGGGAGTCGGGGACGCCGAGACGGAGAGGGATCTAGAGAGAGAGAGAGAGAGGGAAGGCTAGGTGGGGGGGAGGGGTTTCACGGAGGGCGAGGGAGGATATCGAAGGGGGTGGGGATAGAGAGAGATACAAAGAAGGGGATCTTTGCCGGCGCCGGGAGGGGGGGGGGAAGGATATCGAAGGGGGTGGGGACTGGGGATAGAGAGAGATAGAAGGGGGAGGATCTTTCCCTGCGCCGGGAGGGGTAGCCGGACTGCCGGAGGGGAGGGGAGGATATTGAAGGGGTGGGGATGGGGATAGAGAGAGATAGAAGGGGGAGGATCTTCGCCGGCTCGGGAGGGGTGGCCGGACTACCAGAGGGGGGAGGGGAGGATATCGAAGGGGGTGGGGACTAAGGATAGAGATAAATAGAAGGGGGACTAGGGAGGATCTTCGCCGGCGTCGGGAGGGGTAGCTGCTGCTCGCCGGCCGGCCGGCAGTGCTCGCGGCCGGGGTAGCCGCCTCCCTCCTTGGCCGGTAGCTCCATCTGCAGATTCTTCACAGCCGCACAGGTCACCATGGCGCCAGTAGGGGGGTGATGACGCAGCGACGGGTGGCGGCGAGGGGGTTCACGAGCTAGCGTAGCGGGATTGGTGAGTGGTGAGTGGGGTAGTTAGGGTTTTCTAACATATTTATATATTATATATAGATCATTAGATCTAAGATCAAATGGTCAGGATTTATCCAGTTTCGGAGCGAATCTTAAACGGAGCGGATCACCCAATCCGTATCCGCTCCGTTTATTATCCGGATATTATCCGTATCCGAAATCCGATCCGTCGGATATATGTTAAACGGATAATATCCGCTTAACCGGATACGAATCCGAATCGGATCTGGATAATATCCGGATCCATTTATAGCCCTACCTATATGTCATACAAAGGCCACTATAGTGGAAGAGTCAAGAAATTTGTCAACTACAACTATCGATGAGCTAATTGGTTCTTAATGACTTATGAGTTGGGCTTAAAAAGAACAGAAGAAGATGTCAAGAAAAAGAAGCCACTCTCTTTCAAGGCAAGTCCCAGCATCAAGGAAGCTACTGATAAAAGTGAGTCATCCACTTCTGAAAATGACTCAGGTGAGTTTGCACTTATCACAACGAAGTACATAAAATTTATGAGAAAAGAAGGTAAGAGATTTCTGAAGAAGAAATCACAGGTGAATAATTTCTCAAAGCCTAAACAATATGTGAATAAAACATCTGACAGGGTTGTATGTTATAATTGCAGAAAACCAAGGCATGTTAAATCTGAATGTCCTAAGCCTCTGAAGAAGACTCAACCCAAGTGGATGAAGAATAAGCAAAGCTATGGTTAGTACTTGGAGTGAAGAGGAAGATGATGATGAACAAGAAGTAAGCTCAGAAGCTGATGAAACAAATACTAAAATTTGTCTGATGGCTATAGGAGGAGAAGGAGATGAAGAAGAGGTAGTATCTCCATTTAATGACTTTTCATTCAGTGATTGGGAACATGTCTATTTTGAATTACTTGATCAATATGATGAAATCAAATAGGAAAACAAAGTGCTCAAAAGAAAAATGAATCATATTGTTCATGATACCTCAATGGAAGAGAAAGAAAAAGAACTTGTCCAAGAAATTTCTATGTTAAAAGAAAATGTTAGTGAATTGAAAGTTAAGGAGATTGAATATGTCAAAGAAATGAAAATGGTTGCTGAAAAATATGATGCCATAAAAAGTGTGAATACTGAAATGAAGAAAGAAATTGAAAATCTTCAGAAAGAAGTAACCAAGAGACAAGAGGCTCTGGAATGATTTGTGAGTGGTAAAAATAATTTAGAAGCCTTGTTAGGAACAAAAGTGAACTTCAACAAAGAAGGGTTGGGCTTCAATCCCTCAAAGAAAAAAAATAGGTTTGAAGACAATAACATTTATTTCTTCAACAAATTCAGAAACCTCCTCATTCAGAAATCAACTCAATGGGAGAAAAACTAAAAGAAATGTGAAAAGAGAAAATGTTAAAAATTCTGAAATTTAAAAATCCAATAAAAAGGGCAAGGAAAGTGCTAGATTCAGATCACAGAAAATGCCTCAATAGAAGAAATTTTGGCAACCACATGACTGGGTAGGTCGACACAATACATATGGTAGGCCGACACCTTCATTCACTAGATTACAGAAAATGTCCAGATGGACTCAAACAGGTCGACACTATCCCTACAGAGTGTCGACACACTCTCACAGTTTTGCTAGATCTGGTCATTCAGGATATCTCAAAAGGTCTAGTTATCAGAATTATTCTTGGTTTCCTCAAAAGAACACTAGAGGCAAATCTGAAGGTAATTTCATGAAAATGAAAAGAAACAGTGATTCAAAAATTCCTGGAAACAACAGAAAGAATCAGAAACAACATGAAACCAAAAATACCATTCAACCCACAATAAAAAGGCAAGCATGGATTCTAAAAAGTCTGCTTTCATATGTTCTTGAATTGGGTGATTTGAAGGGACCCAAATGTACTTTGGTTCCAAGATCTTTCTTTGAATGTGTTGCAGGTATGTCTTACAACCAAAAACAACAAGTGGTATCTTAACAGTGGTTGTTCAAGACATATGACAGGGGACAAAGACTAATTTTGCCTATTGTCTGAAAAGAAAGCGGGACATGTGACTTTTGGAGGAAACAACAAAGGTAAAATTGTTGGTTCAGGTAAAGTGGGTAAAAGTCCTTCAAATTCAATTGATGTTGTACTTCTGGTGGAAGGGTTGGAATACAACCTTCTGAGCATAAGTCAACTCTATGACAAGGGTCACAAGGTAATTTTTTATTCCCTTGGTTGTACAATTTTTTAGCCAAATTCAAACTGTGTAAAATTTTCTGGTAAAAGAATCAATAATGTTTACATAGTTGACTTGGATGAACCTGAGTATAATAATCTTTGTCTTGCTGCCAATAAAATGATCTTGCATGTTTGTGGCATCGTAGACTAGGACATGCTAGCTATAATATGCTACATAAATTAGTTTAATTCAACATGGTAAAAGGTTTGCCAGAAATTTCCTTCAAGTAAAATTTCAAAATCTGTGAAGTATGTACTTAAGGTAAGCAAACAAGAAAATCTTTCAAAAGTAGATCTGAAAGTCAATCCTCTAAACCTTTTGAACTTATTCACATGGATCTGTTTAGACTTACAAGGACAAACAGTCTCAATGGAAAAAGGTTTGGATATATTCTTGTTGATGACTTTTCAAGATTTACTTGGGTATTCTTTCTTGCTCACAAAAGTGATGCGTTCATGGAATTTCAAGAATTCTATAAGAAAATTCTTCAGGAAGGAAAATTCAAAATAATCTCAATCATGTATGACCATGGTGGTGAATTTGAGAACATTGATTTTGAAAATCTTTGTAGGGAAGAAGGAATATTCACAAATTTTCATCACCCAGAACCCCTGAACAAAATGGAGTGGTAGAGAGGCGCAATCGATTACTGGTTGAAATGGCAAGAACAATGTTGATTGAGAGTGGGTTGCCTAAAATTCTGGACAGAAAAAATAAACACTTCTTGCTACATCATAAATCGTGCAATGGTAAGGCCTCTAAGCAAAATGACTCCTTATGAACTTCTAAAAGGTAAGAAACCTTCCATTGCTCATTTGAAAGTGTTTGGAGTAAAATATTTTATTCTGAATAACAACAAAAATGATTTGAATAAATTTGAACCCAGGAGTGAGTTGGGAATTTTTTCTTGGCTACTCTAATCATTCTAGAGCATATAGAGTTTATAATGTCAAAGATCAAATTGTTTAAGAATCCCCTCACATAACCTTTAATGAACTCCATGATGGTGTATGCAGGGAAAAGGATGATGGAGAATTTCTGGAAAAAGAAGACTCAATCGACCACCAAGGAAAGGAATCTGCAACAAGCAAAAATTCAGGTGATCAAGATGGGCAAGAAACAACAACTGCAAATGAAAACAGAGATCAACTAAACATCAGAATGCTAAGGGATTACCCTCAAGGCAATATCATTGGTAACCTACTTAATCCACCCAAAACAACATCTCATTTGAAACTTATTCCTGAATTAGATCAAATGGCTCTTGTTTCACAAATTGAACCAAAAAATGTTGAAGATGCTCTAAAAGATGTTTTTTGGATAAATGCCATGCAAGAAGAACTGAATCAATTGAAAGAAATAAGGTTTGACATTTGGTTCCAAGACCTTCCTTACAAAGTGTCATTGAAACTAAATGGGTTTTCAGAAATAAAACTAGTGAAGAAAGCAAGATAATAAGAAATAAGGCTAGGCTAGTAGCAAAAGGTTATAATAAGGAATTTGGAATTGACTTCGAAGAATCTTTTGCTCCTGTAGCTAGGCTAGAAGCTATCAGAATTTTGCTCTCATTTGCATGTGCTCACTGTAATAAATTACAACAAATGGATGTTAAGAGTGCCTTCTTAAGTGGGTTAATAAAAGAGGAAGTTTTTATTGAACAACCTCCTGGATTTGAATGTACAGATTTTCCTAACCATGTTTTTAAGCTTGACAAGGCTCTCTATGGATTAAAGCAAGCCCCCAGGGCTTGGTATGACAGACTAAGCTCATTCCTTATAGGTAAAGGGTATTCCAGAGGCAAAGTAGGTCAAACCCTTTTCACTAAAGTGCAGGAAAATGATATTTTGGTTGTCCAAATTTATGTTGATGACATTATATTTGGATCGACAAAATCTTCCTTGTGTAAGAAATTTGCTTATTTGATGACAAGTGAATTTGAAATGAGTTTAATGGGAGAACTGGAATTTTTCCTTGGATTGCAGGTTGTTCAAACTAAGGAAGGAACCTTCATTAATCAGTCAAAGTACATACAAGATTTGCTGAAGAAGTACAAAATGGAAAATACTAAAGCCATGGCAACACCAATGAGCACAACATTGAGTTTAGATGTTGGTCTGAAAGGTAACTTGGTAGATCCAAAGACTTACAGAGGTATGATCGGATCCTTGCTTTATCTTACAGCATCTAGAACTGATATACAGTTCTTTGTGTGCATGTGTGCTAGATTTAAGGCCAGTCCTAGAGAATCCCACATGAGTGTTGTAAAAAAAAAAATCAGATATCTAACAGGAACTCATGAATTGGGATTGTGGTATCCTGCATCTAGTGAGTATAAGTAAATATCTTATTCAGATGCTGATTATGCTGGCTGTAAATTGGATAAAAGAGTACTAGTGGTCATTGCCAATTTTTGGAGGGTGCTTAGTCTCTTGGGCTTCTAAGAAACAACACTCGGTTGCTCTCTCTACTGTAGAGGCAGAATATGCAGCTGCAGGGAGTTGTGGCACTCAAGTGTTATGGATTAAACTCCAACTCCAAGACTACCACGTAGATCTTGGATGTGTCCCAATAATGTGTGATAACACTAGTGCAATAAATTTGGCTAAAAATCCAATTCAGCACTCTAGGACTAAGCACATAGAAATCAGGCATCATGTTCTAGGAGATGAAGTCAGCAAGAACTCATTTGAATTGCATTTCATTGAAACAACTAAGCAAATTGTAGATATTTTTACAAAACCTTTGTGTAATGAAAGATTTTCATCTCTAAGAAGAGAACTTGGATTGTGATTGTTTGATTCATGACTGATTGTTTGATAAATTGCTTACAAATGCTTACTTGGATGATTACTTGTCATATGACTTGATATTGCTTGTTGGTTGATCACTTCACATCAATATTTGATGCACTTGGTGAAGGGGAGGTTGGTTCAAGAATTCAGTGTTGGAAAGGTAAGATTCGGTAATTCAGAATGATCAGAAAAGTCGAAAGTATTAGATACACAGTGACTGCTATCTCAGAAGAATGATTCCTTTAGAAAGTCTGTGATGTGGCTTGAATAAGGTCGACTCTAATGGCAAGTGAGTCGACACTATCTTCATTGATCCTGAATTCTCTTTAGTTTTTCCAGTGTCTAATTACTCTCTTTCTTCTCACATAGATCCATTTTCTGAGGGGGAGTAATTTAATTATGAAGACTTTTATCTTTGGGAAATTTCTCAGGGGGAGTTAAAATTCTTATACTCTAAACTCTATTATCTCTAAGAGTAAAAGAAATGGTTTGTTAATTATAAACTTCTAAGTTTAACTTTGAAATTCACTGAAAACACCAAAGGGGTTAAATAACAGTTTCTGAAAATATTGAATCAAGTGAAAATTGCATTCTATTCATTTCTAAATTTCCTATATATTATGGTCTCTCTGGCTAGATTCTAAAAGTTATCTGAGCTGTATTGGTTTCAAATTTTTTCTTGAGAGGTAAAAGATGTTCAAGATGTTGGGTTTTCATTCTAATGTTTTTGACAACATGTTTTTGATGATGAACAACCTGAATTGAGGTTTAATACATGACATCTTTGAGCAAATCACTTGTTGCAATATTTGATCTTTTATGTATTCATAACATCTCACTTTATATGTTTGTCAATGTAGGTCTGAGTGAATACAACAATGATACAACAAAATAAGAAGAAAAGATCAAGAATACACTAAAATCTGTCACCTATCGACAGATCCCCAAAGGCCTGTCGACAGATATGAACAGACAGAAAACACAAGTTCAGGAAAAAGGCCACCTGTCGACAGATGTCCATATGCCTGTCGACAGATGTCACTGACAGAAGTTCTAGATATCTGGACTATAGATATCTGTCGACAGATGCAAGTCAACTATCGACAGATCTCACAGACCTGAAATCCCAGATCTCTGTATGTTGCAAACCTGTTGCAATCTGTTGACAGATGCAGCCAGACCTATCGACAGACGAAGAGAATCTTTAGATACGAAAAGATCTAACATTGCCCAAGTTGGTGTTTCTTTCTACCACGACTCTCCATATGTAAACACCACTATATAAACATCCTTTTGAAGCAAATCACGTACACAAGCAGCCTCCAAGCAAAAAACCCTAAAGAGTTCTCAAAAGAAGTCTTGCTCTGCTGCTCTGCTTCAACCTACCGCCCAGAACCAAGAAGAGAAGTCTTCCCAGCGGAGGTGAAGCCTAAACGTCGTGGATTCAAGTGTCTCCATCAACTTGTGATCTTCAAGACGAAGCTTGAAGCCCAGTCAGACGTTCACAAGAAGAGTTTACAACTGGATTTGTTCTTCAACTCTTAAACTCTTCTCTGTTTCTATTTCTCCATATTCGTGTGTGTGTGTTGTGTTTCAGGCAGCCCTTGTGCTTGATACACGTATGTGGGTGTTGTTCTGATCGTGGTTTCACATCAGATAACACGTGTGTGTGAGTTGTAGTTTGTGAACTAGCTCATAAGTAGATTGCTCTGCGTGTGTGTGTGGCCCGTGGATGTAGGATACACAAGTTGTGTACTCCGAACCACGTAAATCGTCGTGTCTTGTGGTTTGCACGAATTTACGATAGATGTTTGGTAGGCACGACATCTCTACACATGTTTGATAGTCTGCTATCTATCTGTCCTCAAGTCACACACATCCACACATAGTTTAAAGTTTAACAATTGTTTTGATAATCTGTGTTGCAAGCAAAAGAAGGTGATAGACGTTTTGAATAGACAGTAATCTATTCAACCCCCCCCCCCCCCTTCTAGATTACCATATAGGGAAATCCGCAACACTTCACAAGAATATTCATATAAAATCCTTAATGTTGCAGAACAATGACTAGGCTCTGAGAAACTGCAAATCTTGATAAAATCAATTGATTCTATTATATGTCATGATGAGCTAGTTAATTCTCTTCAGGGTTGATAAAATTCTTTTTGTGCTTACTGAGTAACTGGGAATTCTTGTGTCTAACCAACATGTATTCTCACATGAAAAGTTGCACACAACCCTTAAGACAAGATGATTACCTCACTTGAGTAATCAGGAGCTCTGGTGTGTAAAAGGCATGAGCTCTTGCATGAAAAAAAGAAAGGGTAAATTTGATTGTTCATCATTTTATGAAAATGCAAATTGTCAGTCAAAATTGAAATTTAAATTACTGAAAAATCTCAAGATAGTTTTTATTTCAATACATCTTGGATTATTTTTTTCTATCCAGGGCCACCTTTTTACACGTGCTGAGTAAGAGTTAATAAGACCACAATTTCACCTAAAAGACTATTTCACCTGTTATGTTTGCCTCTCAGTCTTTCAGTGTCTTTTAATTGGATAAGCTAATGTTTATAACTTTCAAACCATTAATTTCACTAAGAGGAGTATATGGTGAGGAAAGAGCATAAATCTTTTAACTTTCTCAAAGTTTCCCAAATATAAATTTAATCATGGTACATTACTCCTTTCCTAATTCTATCTGAACAGTTCATTGAATCTTTCTTGCTAGAGTCGACACATGTTTGGCTAGTGTCGAATCATCTTATTCATCACTTACATTAGAACATGTTGTCTTTCACTATTCCGCATGCTTACTGCATCATCTAAAGCAGGTCGACGCTTGACGTGTCTCTTCCCCAAATAGTCTCAACTCATGTGCCCGTTCGAATTCATTTGAATCCAATTGCTTTTCCTCTTCTTCTATCCACAAACCCTCATTCCGTGCCTGCAAAATCTTTCCTCCATCTCTCTAACCTCCTCATGGCACCCAAGATGGCAGCACATCGGGGAGGCAAGCGGAAGGACGCTGAACCAGATTCTTCAGAACGGTGCACCAAAGCCAGGCATGACCAAGGAAAGAGTTCAGCATCACAAGAGAAGAAGCCAGTAGTTCCATCTTTCTCTAGCCGACGATTCTCACATCCAAGATCGGCTAAGGAGAAAACTTTCTCCAAAGGTAAAAAGAAGACTGAGTACTTTTTTTTTTAATAAAAACCACCAATGGGTCAGCAACAAGGAGAGTGCACCTCCTCCCAGAGGGAGAAGATGGTCTCACTCCACTCGGCGATCCACCAAAGGGGGAATTTTATTTCAAAAAAGAGGGTAAAAATACAATACACCTGACTCCATAATGCAACAACCACAAGGATTTACAAGTCGACACCAACCATAACAACACTGAAAAGTAGAAGCAGCTAAGGCTGCCTAAAACTAGGCAACCCAGCTTTATCAACCAACAACACACCCCTAGAAATAGCAGGTAAGCTGCCAAAATCAGAGAAAATGGAGCTGGATTCATGAGAACAAGCAAAAATGGCCAGCGAGTCAGCAACCTGGTTTCCTTCCCGATAAGTGTGCAAAATCTTCGGCTTTAGGAGCTGAATCATATTACAAATTCCCCACCACCATGGAAAGACAGCCCAGTGAGGAAAGTGCCTGCAAGAGATTGCTCTAAGAAGAGTGGCAGAGTCCGAATATATAACAAAAATGTGGAGATGCCGTTCAATAGCCAAACACAGCCCATAATGGATCGCTCTAGCCTCTGCCATAATACTACTCCCAGTGCCATAATAAAAGGCAAAGCCACAAATAAAATTCCCATGACTATCCCTGATGCAACCACTGCCTCCACAAATACCCGGATTACCTTTGGAGGCACCATCAACAATAAGACAATAATTCACAGCAGGAGGCATCCACTTGACAACAATGGGAGCTTTTATGTTAACCAACACTTTAATATTATAAGAATTGAGGATAGCAGCATGGCTGAAAGGGATGGATCCAGAGAACTTGGCGGAATCCATAATCTTGCGCACAATAAACATAATGGACCGCTTGACAACATCCATAGACCGAATAATACCATCCATGCGAGCGGTGCACCTGAACTTCCAAATTTCCCAGAGCATGAGGAGAGAAGAAACCAGACCAACAAAGTGAAGAGCAGAGTTCATATTAGTACTGGAAAGAATACTCCAAAGTCTCGTAGTAACATGATCACCCCAATTAATTTTATTATTCAACAGAGGTGCGATCCATCTCCACAGCTCCTTAGCAATATCACTAGAAATAAATAGATGATCCATGGTTTCTTGCTCATGATTCTTACAACATACACACTTAGAGACCAAAGGAATACCACAGTCCACAATTCTGGAATCCACCTGGACCGCCCTATGAATCAGTTTCCATGCAAACAAGGCAGAACGAGGGGGAATAGATTGGTGCCACAATTTGGTCCAAGTGCCATGGATAACACCCAGGGCGGAGGATATATCATATGCTGATTTGACTGTGAAACCACCTTGAGCATTGGCACTCTGAAGACTGAGTATGTTGATTTAAGCAGTTCTGATGAAGAAGAAAGTATGCAAGCATCTCATGCCGTGCACTCTGAAGATTCTATAGAAGAAAACCCTAATGTTCAGGGTTCAATCCAGTCCTCTGATGATCAGGGATCGCACGATCAAGAAAGTTCACATTCGAAGGTTTCCAGGGACAGTAATCCAGTTGGTACATATGGTTCCGAAGATGAAAATTCTCAAGAGGTTAGGGCTGAAGTTGGTGAGTTGCCTGAGACAGTAGCAAGCAGCGAACCGAAATCACAGAGTATTGCTCAACCCTCAGAATCAAAAATTGGGGGAACATATTCTGACAATGAGACTAGCCAGGCTTAGGAGGCAGTTCCACTTACAATAGAAAATAAATAAATTCTGCACACAAGAACTGTGGATGTTCTTGATGAAAGTATGAATTTTATTTTTCCAAAATTGTTAGAAATGATTGAATTTCAAGGTTGAACAAGCTTTGTCAGTGAACACAGGATTTTTTATCTGATTTTGGTTCAAGAACTTTATAAGAATTTGGTTAGCAAAGAACATACTTTAGAGTCTACTATTAGAGAGATACCAATAATTCTCACCATAGACTTTGTGAGTGAAGCTTTAAACATCCCTAATGAAGGTCATAATCCACATGAGTATACCTTCTGTCTACATTAAGCATATACCCTCATGATAGGATTAGAGCATGATAAAGAAAACATTGTCCAGACAAGGGTGTCAAGTATAAATGCAAACAAATTCTCACCACTGACTAGAGCGCTTCACCACATCTACACTACTATTCTGACCCCTCAAGGAGGTGGGAGATATAGAGTCACAAGCCTTCAAAGATTTCTTCTCTACTGTTTGATCACTAGAGAGAAGGAAAATATGTCAACCATTTTCTGTCAGCTTCTTCATGAATCCACAAGACCTGAACTCAGAAGAAGTTTACCTTATGCTGCTCATTTATCTAGCATTTTTTAGAAAGCAAATATTCCTCTTGAGAACACAAAAACTAGAACAATCCCAAAGTACAACATCTACTATTTGGCACACATAGTGAAGTTCATGAAGCTTAAATTGAAAAGAGTCCAGTTGGTGAGAGGAAAAGCTTCCTCTCAAGTTCATTAGTCTGATGAAATTGTTGTGGAACAGCCACCTCAAGAATTGAATGAGGGCCAGTCCTATGCTGAACAGCAGGGAGGTGAGTTTGATGCTCAGAGAGTTCAGATGGTTGATGACAATCCTTCACCCACACAATCCTTTTCTCCTAGATCATTCTCTCCAATTCCAAGATTTGATGATCTGGGTGTGGATCCTGCACATTACTCTCCTGCTACTCATACACAACCAGAGATCTTCACTTCTCAGCATGCACCACCTTCAACTTCAACAGATGAAGTTGTTATTCCTCCACAGCTATTACAATTCTTTCAAGAACAGTTTGCATCTCTACATGAATTAGTTGGTCAACTTAATGCCAAGTTTGAAGAACAATCCCTAAGATTTGAAAGTAGGTTGGAAGAAATAGAAATGCAGCTCAGTGACAACATAGACAGGAAAGAACAATCAGCAAGGTTTGTAGTTTTTAGATCCAATAAGCTAATTGATAAAATTGGAGAAGTATTCAATCATGCAAATTTTACTCAAGCTCAAATTTTTGACAAGTTGCAGTCAGTTGAAGAAGCACTGTTTAAGGGATCAGAAAAGCTAAATGATCTTCCAGCTCTGAAGAACACTTACACTCAAATGGCTGGAAATCTAAACACCTTGAGAGAGTATCATACAACCATGTCTAATCATATCAAATCCATGAGACATGACTTTGAACAAGTTTGGAAGCATCATGGAGATACAGAAACAGTTGAGAGCACTCATGCCACTTCTTCCACTACTGCACCACCGATGCCTCATGGGATAGATCAAGTCCCAGTTGTTGTCTCTGCAAAATTAGAAGAAATGCAAAGCTTTCTGAATACAAGACTGAATGCAATTCAGATTTATCTTTGAGACAATTATGATGATCTGGAAGTCAGACTGTCTAGGATTGAGCGAAGGCTCATTATGCAGCTACCTCCACCACCTCCTTCCTCTCAGTGATTCTTGTGTTTTGATTATGTCAAAGGGGGAGACATTTCATAGAAGAGACTTTTGATTTTTGACTTTTATGTATTTTTATTTCAGAAGATGTTTTTCGTTTGTAAAACTTTTACATGCAATGCAATCAATGAAATCATCTATGTGCTTGTGTGAATTGTTCTTGTGTGGATTGCTTGTGGTTGTGTGATCACTTGTGTACTTGTGAGCTGTTCATACAATATTAACTTAATTAAGTCACAGTCAAAAACTTCTATGAATCATTGTTGCCATCAACAAAACGAGGGAGATTGTTGTGTCCCTGGTTTTGATGATGTCATGAGCCAAGAAAAAGTGTCATATATTGGATAGAGATGGCACTATAGATGTTCTAAAGGGAGGTGAATAGGACTTCTTGCGCTATTAAAAATTAATCTGAAAATAGATGACACTAAATAAAATTGTTAGTATTTAGTGTAGTGTGTGTGAAACAAGTGAGAATTTGGCGGAAACAATCACACAACTTGCACAAGAGATTTTATCCTGGTTCGGCCCTTCTCACATGGAAGTCCTACGTCCAGTTCTCAAGTTGGGATTTCACTAAACTGCCAAGAGAACTTGGCCTTCTCTCAACCTGAGAGGTATTACAAACCCACTTGCACCCAAGCAAGTCTTCCCTTTATCAAGGGGTACAAAGACCACCTACACAAGTAGGTCTTCCCTTCACAAGAGGGGCACTGCAAGAAACAAACCTCCTATGGGTTGTCTAACACAGAAATAAAAAGGACTAGTATGTCTGCTCAGAAGAATGAGCAAACACAGCGAATCAGAAAGAGATACAAAATGAAATTGGAGCTCTAACTCTTTCTGAATCTAAGTGGGTGGACTGAGAAGGATCTACAGTTACAAATTGCCACCCAACAAGAAAAGACTTCTAAAGAACTAGGGAGCTTGGAAGTCGAAGAGTAGAAACAACAACTCTCTTTCTTCTTTTCAGTAGAAGGCTTGTAGTGACTCTTGCGATTTCTGAATGGAGTTCAGTGTCACTGGTTGATTTGTTTTTCAGTGGGGGTGTATGTCTTGTTCAAATTTTAGCTTCTATATATAAGCTTCAAATATCTTCCCATTTGAAACTGACCGTTGGAAGCTAGTCGTTGAAAGATATCCGTTTGAAATGAGACTATGAGCTTTCAAGGTTGTCCATCAGATCTTCAGCTCTTTAGAGTCCCAACATCTTCAGGCTATGTAGGTAGCTTCATGGCTTGATAGATAGCTTCATTAATGTTCTGTAAACTCCATGCTCAAGACTGAAAGTTAAGCATGCTTCATAAATGCTCTGCAAGCCTGGAAGGACAAGAGAAACAAAGATACCTCCATACCTTCGGAGATAGGTGAGATAAAAATATATAAAGCATGAAGGAGTTCAGATAGTCAGTTGTTCAAAACATTTAAAGATAGACAAACAGTTGTATGGGGAATACTGAAAGTCATGGAGTTCTGACGGTGGTAGGTGAGCTCTGATAGATAGCCCATGCTGCTTATACCTACCATCGCATTTACTTCATAGCAACTGTCAAATGAAAAGAACTGAACTTCTAACAGCAAGCAAGAGATCATATTGTATAATTATTTTAGATCTTAACAAAGATATTTTATATGGTCATTTTGAATATAATTTTTCCTACCTAACAGAATATTTAAATGGTGACGGCAAGAAGAACATTATTCTGTAATACTTATAAGTGTCATTCATTGTGTAAAGGATCCCATAGAAATAATGAAAGCTAATGAAGTAAACAAGATTAAGATTTCATGGATTCTATGCAATGACAGATTAACACAAGTATTATTTAAGTGCAAGTACACAGGAGTTGATATAGGATACTTCAACTTTTAAAGGAGTCAGAGTCAAGGACAAGATACATACAGAACTTCGACTATACAGAAGTTGCAGTGAGACATGATCACAAACTTCGACTTTTTGAGAGTCGGAGTGATAAGAGTTCAACAATAGATGTCATACTTTGACTTTTAAGAAGTCGGAGTGAGGTACTTCAACTGTATGGAAGTCGTAGTGAGATATCAGACTTCAACTTCATGGAAGTCGGAGTAGAAAGAGTCAATCGATATCACACTTCGCCTTTCAAGGAGTCAGAGTAACGTCTGACTTCGACTGTTAAAGAGTCGGAGTAGGGTTTAGTGGTAAGCAATCTATGTAAGGACTTCGACTTTTCGAGAGTCGGAGTCAATCCAGACTTCGACTTCTCCAAAGTCGGAATACTACTTGTTCATTAATTGATACAACACTTCGAATTTTCTAGAGTCGGAGTTAGTATGGTATATAGTATACACTATGGACTTAGAGATTTTTCGTGTGACAGTGTTGATACTTACAATATTGTACATGTCATATTTCTTTTTATACAAAAATAACTTGTGGTATATTCTAATAGTTTTGATTGTAGAAAGTCTTAAAAGATTTTGTCATAGCAAAAACACAATGCTTAAAATGATTAACAATATTTTAAGGGATAGTTGCTTAACATCATAAATATCTAAGAATTCTTCTAACACAAGTTTTTATATGATAGGAAAATTCACAAAGTCAAAAGATCACATGTGTGTTGACACTGGTTGCTTCATAGGTTGACACACATGTCTCAGTGAGTGAGTTACTGGAGTTCAGTGAAGCACTTGAGTCGACACTACCCAAAGGATAGGTTGACACTTGATAGTTGTCCAGTAGCGCATAGAATCGCATAAGGTCTACTCTAGTTGAAGATCAAGTCGACTCTAGTTGAAGATCAGGTCGACACTAGTTGGTTTTCTTCTTAGCGCTGAAGGAAAAGTATCGCATAAGGTCGACTCCAGATAAGAATCAAGTCGACACTGTTGAGCAACTATCATTTAGAAAATCTGTTGAACAACTATCTCTTTTAATATTATGTTTTTGCTATGACAAAATCTTTTGAGACTTTCTCTACAAACAAATTTATTGAAATACCTCAAGTAACATGACCTGTATAATACTATCGATCAACACTCACAAAAATTCTCTAAGTCCACAACATACACTATGTATCATACTAACTCCGACTGTGGACTCTGACTCCAGAAAAGTAGAAGTGTTGAACCATCTGTGAACTGTACTCCAACTCTTCGGAAGTCGAAGTCTAGACTCTGACTGTATTAAAGTCTAAGTCTGTTTGTACTACGACTTCTTAAAAGTCGAAGTCTAGACTCTGACTCTCTTAAAATCGAAGTCGAAGACTTTCACTCTGACTCCTCAGAAGTTGAAGTCTATCACTCCGACTCTAGAGAAGTCAAAGTTTCTGTATTATACTCCAACTCTTTGAAAGTCGAAGTATATTATTGTTTGCACTCTGACTCCCCAGAAGTCAAAGTATGACTGTTTGATATCAGTCCAACTTTCCAAAAGTCGAATCTTCTGATCAGTCTCACTACGACTTCTGTAAAGTCGAAGTTCATCTTATATCTCTTGTTTCTGACTCCGACTTTGGGAAAGTCGAAGTGTACTATCAACTTTTGTGTACTTAACAATAATTTCTGTATGAGTTTGTCATTTCATAAAATCCATGAAATCTTGAGTTTATGTAATTCAATATGTTTGCTATCCTTAATGGAATATCTTACATAATGATTAACACTTGCATATCCTACAGAATAATGCTCTTTCTTTTTACCATCATTTAAATATTCTGTTAGGCAGGATAAATTATACTCAAAATGACCACATAAAAATATCTTTGTATAGATTTGAAATACTTATACAAATTGGTCTCTTGCTTTTTATCAGAAGTTCAGATCTTCTCCCTTTTGACAGTTGCCTTGCAGTAAATGCGATGGTACGTATAGGTTGCATGAAATATCTATCAGGAGTTCACCTACCACTGTCAGAACCTCACCTTACCTTCTGGATGCAACTGTCTGCCTGCCTTATTGCACTGAACATCTATTCATCCGAGGTTCTTATACTTTACATATATTTCTATCTCACCTACCTCCGAAAGTATGGAGGTATATTTTCTCACCTTTTATTGCAGAATATTTATGAAGCATGACTTGCTCTCAGTCTTTAGCATGGAGTTTTACAGAACAATTAATGAAGACTGAAGCTACAAGTTTAGCCTGAAGACATTGGAAATCCAAAAGGTGAAGGGTTGTTGTATAACAAAGTCTCAATCCAAAGGATCAACAGCTACTTCTCAAATGGCTACTTCTCTAACGGACTGTTTCAAATGGAAAATCAAGGCTTCTGAAGCATATATAGAAGCTGGAGTTTTGAACAAGAGAACCAACCGAGATAGAGAGAGAACAACACAACTCCCATCTGCTTTGCAAGCAAAAGTCTCCAAAAAGCCTTCTACTGAATTCAAAGAAAGAGAGAGCTGCCTCAGTCTTCAATCTTCCAAGCTCTCAAGTTCTTAGGAGTCTTTTTCTGTTGGGTGGCATTTGTAATCTCAGATCTATTCTTCAGTCCACCCTGTTAGGTTCAGAAAGAGTTAAAGCTGAAAATTCTTATTTGTATCTCTTTCTAAATTCTTTGTGTTTGCTCATCCTTCTGAGCAAACACACCTATCTTTCTCATTTGTGTTCTTGATAACCCGCAGGAGATTTGTTTCCTGCAGTGCCCCTCTTGTGAAAGGAAGACCTATTGTATAGGTAGTCTTTGTACCCCTGGTTAAGGGAAGACTTGCTTGGAGCAAGTGGGCTTGTAATACCTCTCAAGTTGAGAGAAGGCCAAGTTCTCTTGGCAGTTAGTGAAATCCCAAGAGGTTGCTTGGAGACTGGACGTAGAACTTCCATATGGGAAGAGCTGAACCAGGATAAAATTCTTGTGCATTTGTGTGATTGTTTCCACCAATTTACACTTGTTTCACACACTACACTAAACACTAATAACTTTACTTAGTGTTGTCTACTTTCAGATAAAATTTTTAAAAGCGCAAGAAGTCCTATTCACCCCCCCCCCTCTAGGAATCATTAGTGCCATCTGATCCAACAAGTGGTATCAGAGGTAGGTCTTCTCAGAAGAATCGTAAGATTTGAGAAGAGATGGCAAATGAAGGTCACAACTATGAAGGTCAGTTTGTTACAAGGCCACCATCTTCGATGGTGAGGATTATCAGTACTGGAAGATGCGGATGGAATGCTTCATCAGAGGCACAAATTTTGATCTGTGGCAGGTAATAGAACAAGGTGATTTCATTATTACTCCTGCTGAAGGTACTACTACAATTACAACAACTGATAATTGTAGAATGTCTCAAAATTATATAAAAAAAATTATCTATGTTGTGCTCTATCTAAAAGAGAATTTAATAGATTATCTGCTTATAGAACTGCTAAAGAAATGTGGGATAAACTACATGTTACCTATGAAGTAACTAATAGAGTAAAACAAACTAGAATAGATGTTCTTGTCTCCCAGTATGAACAGTTAAAATGCTTCCTAATGAAAATATAACTCAAATGTATAATCATTTTTCAAATATAATAGTAGGACTGAGTTCATTAGGTAAGATTCTCATTAATGAAGAAACAGTAAGGAAGATTCTAAGGTCATTAACTCATGTTTGTACCCCAAGGTCACTGCTATTGAAGAGGCACATGATCTAACTCAACTTTCTATAGATAAATTAATTGGCTCTTTAATGGCTCATGAAATCAATATGGAAAGGTTTTCTGAAGGTTCATCGAAAAATAAATTGTCAAATGTTTTGAAAGTTGCATATTCCTCTTCCTCTGAAGATTCAAAAGAAAAATCAGATGACAGTGATGATGAAGCCATGCTGTCGAGGAAGCTACAAAGATTCTTGATAAGAAGAAGAAGTTTGGTTCGAAGAGATTTTTCAAGAAGGATAAAAGAAGGAACCAACCTGTTACGAGTGCAATCAACTAGGACATTACAAGTCTGAATGCCCTAAGCTCAAGAAGAAGGATCCAGCTGAAAGAACTGAAAAGAAGAAAGGCAAAGAAAGAAAATCAGAAAGTACAAGAAAAAGGCAATAGCAGTAGCATGGGATAATGAAGAAGCTACAAGTTCAGACTCTTCAAGCTCAGAATCAGAAGAAGAAGAAAAAGCAAATCTAGCCCTCATGGCAGGACTAGATCAGGTAAATTCTGAAACTTCTTTTACTTCATGTTCAGAATCTGATTCTGATAGCTTAGAGGATGCATTTAATGAACTGTATGAAAAATATAAAATAATAGTTAAACAAATGAAAATAGTTAAGATTAATCTACTGAATCAAGAAAAATCTAATACTCTTCTAAAAGATGAAGTAGAAAGATTAGGACAAAACCTAAACGAAACCAAAAGATCAAATGAACTACTGTGTGAAGATTTAAAAAATAAAAATAGTAAAATCATGAAAATTGAGTCAAATCGAAAAGAATTAAATGATGAAGAAAAATTAAGAGAAGAAAATAACTACTTAAGAGCCACCATAGATAAAATTACAAGTTGTAAAACATATCTATTTGTAAAACTGAAAGGTGGTAGAACTGGTAAAAAGAAATATGAAATAGGATATACACCTCCAACCAATGAAGAAAATATTATCTATCCTAAAAAATATCCAACTCCTAAATTTGTAAAGGAAAAGGGAATTAAAAATCCTAGAAAGGTAAATCAGTATGTTTATAAACAAAAACTGAACTCTAGAAATACTACACATATAAAGAATGTATTTGATCTTGTTGTAGTCATTGTAACTAACTAGGACACACTGTCAGCACATGCACAACTAGACACTTACGTTGGATTCCTAAGACTAACCATTAAGGACCCAAGAAAATTTGGGTACCAAAAGTTACAACTTAAACTTGTTTGCAGGGTCGCCTAAGAGCATCCAAATGATATTTGAATAGTGGGTGCTCAAGGCATATGACAGGTGACAGAAAGTTATTTACAAGTTTTAGAGATGAGATTGGTCAAGTCACTTATGGAGATAATGGAAAAGGCAAAGTGTTAGGATGTGGAACAGTAGGAACACAAGAAAAAGATTTAATAGAAGATGTCATGTATGTAGAAGGATTAAAGCAAAATCTCATTAGCATCAGTCAACTGTGTGTCAAAGGTCACTTAGTAAGATTTTAGAATGATAAGTGCATTATTCAAAAGGATGGAAAAATAGTTTTTGAAGCAAAATAATCAAAAATTTGTACACTCTACAACTAGCAGAATTAAAAGAAGTAAATTTGTGTCTTGCAACTACCAAGAGTGAAGAAACTGATCTATGGCACAGAAGACTAGGACATGCAAGCACATCAGTGATCAAGAAATTAATCAAGCATGATCTAGTTGAAGGTCTTCCAAAGCTTAAACTAAGAAATCTGGAATCTATCTAGCTTGTGCAAAGGGAAAGCAGACCAAGACATCATTTCAGTCCAAAAAAGTAGTTACAACTTCCAAGCCTTTGGAACTCATTCACATGGATTTATTTGGACCTATAAGAACAGTAAGTCTTGGAGGAAAAATGTATGGCTATATAATTGTAGATGATTACTCAAGGTACACTTGGGTATCCTTTTTGGAAGTCAAATCAGAAATATTTTCAGCATTTCTGAAGTTCCATAAATTAGTACAGAAGAACCAGAAATTTCATATAATCAACATTAGATTTGATCATGGTGGAGAATTCAAGAATGAAGAATTTGTAAGGTTCTATGAAGAAAATGGCATAGAGCACAACTTCTCTGCACCAAGAACACCACAATAGAATGGAGTAGTAGAAAGGAGACAGAACACTGCTGGACATGGCCGGAACTATGCTTACTGAATACAATCTACCAAGATATTCTAGGCAGAAGCAGTCAACACACCTACTACATCATCAACAGGTGCATGATCAGACCAATCCTGAAGAAGATACCTTATGAGTTGTACAAGGAGAAAAAGCCAAACATCAGTTATCTTCGACCCTTTGGTTGTAAGTGTTTTATTTTGAATAATGGTAAAGATAACTTAGAAAAATTAGATGCTAAAAGTGATGAAGGCTTTCTGCTAGGATATATTTCAAAACCTAGAGGATATAAAGTGTTTAATAGAAAAACTTTAACTGTAGAACAAACAATTCATATTTTATTGGGAATTTTGACTTTCGATCTAAAAAATACACTTTGAATTAATTTTAAGTCCAATGTTTTAAAAATTAATTTTAAATCCTAAATCTATTAAGTTGTTAATTTACGCTCCTTTTTGTTATCTCCCCCAACTTTTTTCTGAAAAACCCCATTCTACCCCTACATTTCCTAAAAACCTAAAAGCCTCTTCACCCTTGACCCCCCAACAGATGCAGCTTCGGCCCCCTTCCCCACCTACATTTCCTTCTCTAGCGTGGGGACCCCTATTCCGGTGGTGTGGGGAGGCCTTCTCCGATAGCGGCATGGGGAGGCCTTCTCTGGCGGTGCGGGTCTTCTCCGGCAGCGTGGGGTCTTCTCTAGTGGCAACAGGTAAATCCCCCCCCCCCCACACCCCGCCAACCCCCCTACTCCCCTTCCGCCCTCCACTGACCTCCATTCCCCAGTCGACGGTGGGGGCGTCGAGTTGGTATGGTGCCCTGGAGCTGATCCTAGAGAAATGACATAGGAAAGAAGTAATAAGGAATTTTGATCACGGAAGAAAGATCTCCACCGAAGAACTTGCACGGACTTGGGAAGAACCACCCACCTATCTTTCCTCACCTGTCTTTCCTCTTCTCAAGGAATCGGTGGAGGAAGACCCTTCTTATGATGGGCAGATTTGTACATGGAAGAGGGGCAGATGTCAATTTCTGAAGGCTAAGCAAGTGGGGAGCGTTTAGAGCAAAAATAGCATGAGGATGCCAGTTGGCCTTGCTTATGTTGTTCCTCCTGGGTGGCAGTTGTTGGGGGCCGCAACAGTGTTAGCACTGGGTTTTGATTCAGAAGTTGACGCCAGAATTGTGGCAATGGTGGAGGTGTGTTGTGCAAGTGGGCGGCAACTGGACCGCTGCGGCAGCACCACCGCTGTCACGTCCCGAGAATTATGCAGCGGATATTATTAATTAATTCGAGTCGATATTTCGAGACGTGGACAGTCGGCAAATAAGCCTCTAGCTAGCACGCACTAAATGTGTATCAACACAACATCATAATAGGGCCCAATGTGAACTCAATTATAAATTGTATTCAAATCTCATATTTGTCTCAGATAAACTAATACAGGACTAAGACTCAATAAAAGCAAAAGTACATACTACCTCACTTCCTACTACATTGTTCTAACACTCAAAATAAACTAACTATAGATAGACTCATGTTTGGAATGCTCTTCACTCGGACGCATTCCCATCCTCGACTTGCTCTTCCTCTTGCACTTCATGGTCACCTAGATTGGGTAAAAGTAGGGAATAAGCAAACTAGCCCAGTAGGATTTATATCTCAATGTGCGGGCAATGATATAAGTGATTAACATTTTAGAACTAGGCAAGTACGATGAATGATATGAAAGTACGAATAAAAACTCGTTAAAACATGATATATAAAACAAGCTAGAGAGAGTGATTACGATAGAACAAGATTGATGAACAAGATGACAAGAGAGAACTAGAAATAGATCACTTTGTACAAGCACGCAAGATATCATGTAAATTGCAATAAATGTAGGATGGCCATATCACGCAAGCAAGCAAGCAAGATTTCACAAGCACGATCAAGTAACACTAATCCGGCACGTAGACACCAATGTACACCAAGAAAAGATCCATCAAGAATGTACACCAGGACACGTGTATGTGGTATTGTATCTATCATTCAACACGCACACACGATTTTCCCAGCGCAGATGCAACGCCAGTAATCATTATACCCCATGGTTAACAGTATATCTATGACTCGCCGTCATTGGGGCTAGATTGGAGCCCTTGGACACACGTCGTGCCCTGTCAGCATCTCACTTAAATTTTTAAATGTAGATACCCACATTCATTTATAATGGCCAATGAGAGTTTCAATAAGTAAGCATGTGTAATGTCATGTTCATGATGATGATGAGAACAAGTAATAAGTAATGGAACATGATTTCACGAGTACAATGGTCAAGAGATAAATTCGGCAGCATAACGGTACGATTTATACTCAATCTTTACATTAATGGCTTTAGTCCAGTTTGTAAGTCTCACTCACGAGAACAAGAAGAGAAAGGAAGTGCACGCTATCTCCAGGGAACTTCAATGGTACAACCAACTCGTCGGCCATGTGGGAATCCATGGTCAGAGGAGATTTACGGAGGCCTTGGTGAAAAGGTCACTAGTCTACCGATTCGGAATGACCGGTAGAGAGTTTCCAATTTCCCAAGAAAAGGCTGCCTAATAGTGCTAGTGTGTAGTGCGGTACGCGTGTCTCAATTCACAAACCATCGGTCTCAAACTCGCAGGAAGCACTTGACAAGATAACATGGAATAAAACTATGCACTTTAACTAATCATGGTTTGTAAGATTTTATGATAACCATTATCATTTAAATGTGGTAGAACAGTAGGAAGATTAAATCACAAGAACATGAATGAATCATAACATTTAAGGAGCACTTAGAATAGCATCCATGTAATTAAAGCTTTTTAAATGGGTTAATCGCTTTTAAGCCATTAAGCAACAATCATGTAATGATCAGACCCAAGACAGGTACTTACACAGCAAATATCACATTTATACAGACCTCGGGTATATACGGAAAACCTTGTAAGAAAACACGTGGTTTCAGGTAAAAATCCTGAGATCACGACATAGCCATATAAGGAACGCGACAGGTCGGGCCCAGAAGGCGACACAGGGGTGTGAGCATCGCGACAGGGTCGTCAGATCAGGTAGCCGGATAGCGACGGAATGCATGTCGCCTTGAGAAGGCGACAAGGGGTATGTCACAATCAACCCTCTGAAAGCGACATATCGGGCCGTCGTGTTCACAGGGTGTAACGACCCGAGAACCCGACCCTCGGCCCACGCCGAGGACCCGATTTTCGCGATCGCCGCCCATGGATCCGGGGGACCCGGAAGGGCTATAACACGCGTCTGACAGGATATGTAACGGAAGTAAACATCAACTGCTAAGCTAGAAGCGTACAAGCGGAACAGGAAGGTAAGGCGAGACCGCTGCGTACCGCTCTAAGTACAGTCCCAACGCACGCACACTAGTACAAGTAAGGAAAGGGGAGAGACAAGTCCCTTAGGGGCATACCCCGAGGGTGACGTACACTAAGAGGGGGAACCACTGCTAGCTACGGGGACCTCGACTACCGCCCCGTCTCCTCCGCCCGACGCGCGCCCTGCCGCTGCTGAGAAGACTCACCTGGAAAACAGAGGGATGAGCTTCACAACAGAAGCTCAGTAGGGACTACCAATCTCCTACTAGCTCTAAACAGGCAGAGGAACATATACAAGTATTAATAAAGGAAGACTGCAGTTTATATCTTTCTACCTACAAAAAGAAGTGCGGAAGCGAAGCTAAAGCTAACACAGTACAGAAAGTACTCTCGGTCGGAAACTCCGTACGACTGCTCGTCGTGACCACCACACGGCTAGTAAAACACAGACAGAGGGAACTCCGCCTGACAAGGAACACTAGCATAAACGGGGAAAACACTACACACGGGGGAGGGGAGCATGCTTATCATGCTAGAAAGCCATTAAACATACAAACCACCCTCGAATACCCCAAGAACATGGATTCTACGCTCGGAGGAAACCTCACTCACACGAGCATGGAGTTCTCACACTCCCAACCCCCAAACCACAAAGAAAACACGCGTTGCAGAGGAAGGGGAGCATGCTTAGGGCGAGAGGATCAAGAGTCCCTACCTCCACGCGAAGAACGAACCCGTTGGGGCCTTCTCGTAGGTAGAAACGTCTCCTCCTCGCACCGCACGGCACGAACGCGACCCCTGCACGAACGAGCGACACCCTCCTCAGCACAGCCACCTCAACATGGGGAGGCACTCCCAACACCGCCGGAACTCCGAGAGGGTGAGAGGGAGAGAGGGGGAAGGAAAAACGCGAGAGAGGGGAAAGGGCTCGGGCGCCCGGCTTTAAGCCCGGATCCTGTGAAGGCGACATACCCCCCTGTCGCCACAGGAACGAGAAGGCGACAGTGGGTGTGTCACCTTAAGAAGGCGACATACCCCCCTGTCGCAATTCCACTGACAACGGTCAAATCTCGGAATTCGAAAAAGTGAAGGCGACAGTCATCTTGTCGCGTTCACCCGACACCGCCAGAGCCGTACTGACATAAAGGACGTCTGTCACATCTGTCAGACTGCGTATGGGGCGACGCAATGGGAAGGCGACACAGACCATGTCGCCTTCCAGAAGGCGACATACCCCATGTCGCAATCCCAACAGAACCAGACACCGACGCGGTCGGAACCATGTCGCGACAGTCGCCCTGCCGCGACCCAGAGGACGGGGCCAAGGGCCCAAGGGGGCCGGGGTGTTACACCCTCCCTCCTTAAGACATTTCATCCTCGAAATGAAAACAACTCGGTCCCACCCGGAAGACGACAAAAGGGGAGATCACCACATACCGATCAATCAAACAGTAAGGAAACTGCTCCAGCATCTCATCCTCGCGCTCCCAGGTGGCCTCGTCACCGACGCGGTTCTGCCAAACGACCTTGACTAGCGGAATCTGCTTCCTGCGCAACTGCTGAACTCTGCGATCGACAACACTAACTGGGTACTCTGGCACTGACAAATCTGGCGCTACCTCTAGCTGCGAGTAGTCCAACACGTGCGAAGAGTCTGCAACGTACCTCCTGAGCTGCGAAACGTGGAAAACGCTGTGCACACCTGCTAGCTCTGCCAGAAGACTCAGCCTGTAAGCTACCTCGCCGACCCTCTCGGTAATAGGGAAAGGCCCGATGTACCTCGGACTGAGCTTTCCTTTCTTACCAAACCTCATGACCCCTTTGGTTGGCGAGACCCGCAGGAAGACCAGGTCACCGACGCTGAACTCTAACGGTCTCCTGCGAACATCCGCATAACTCTTCTGCCTGCTCTGTGCTGCCCGAAGCCTCTGCCTGACCAAACTGACTGTCTCTGCACACTGCTGCACTAACTCTGGCCCCAACAGCTGCCTCTCACCAACCTCGAACCAGTGAAGCGGAGTCCTGCACGGGCGACCATACAAAGCCTCGTATGGCGCCATTCCGATGCTCGAGTGATAACTGTTGTTATACGGGAACTCTACCATCGGAAGGTGAGACTCCCAAGCGCCGCTCCAGTCTAAACAACACGCTCTCAGCATATCCTCCAATGTCCGAATGGTCCGCTCTGACTGGCCGTCTGTCTGAGGGTGGTATGCTGTGCTGAACCTCAACTCTGTACCCAGTGCTCTCTGTAGACTGCGCCAAAACCCTGACGTGAACCTCGGATCTCTGTCTGAAACGACTGAAACTGGGATCTCGTGCAACGAAACAACTCTGTCCACGTACAGCCTGGCTAACCTGTCCTGACCACGACATCTTGATCTGAAGGAAGTGCGCTGCCTTGGTCAAACGATCCACGATCACCCAAATACCATCATGCCTCTGCGGGGTACGGGGTAAGCCAACCACGAAGTCCATGGTGATGTCGTCCCACTTCCACACAGGAATGGGCAACGGCTGCAGCTCACCACCAGGACGCTGGTGCTCAGCCTTCACCTGTTGACAGGTAAGGCACCGAGCAACAAACTCTGCCACGCCCCTCTTCATCCCTGGCCACCAGAATGACCTCCTCAAACAATGGTACATCTTGGTGGAGCCGGGATGAACGACATACCTCGACCTGTGAGCCTCTGAAAACACTGCCTCACGAACCTCCTCTGGAACGTACAAGCGGCCTCTGAATCTGACCTCGCTGTCTTCGCTGAGCTCAACGTCCGGCATCCGCAAAATGTCTGCTAACTCTGCATCTGCTCGCTGCGCCTGCAACACCTGCCTGAACAGTGATGGCCGAACTGACAAACTGGAAGCCACTGCACGGTCTCTGGTCCTCGACGGAACAAACACTCCCTGGGACAGCTCCTCGAACAACCTCCACTCTCTGACCATCAGCAAACTCAAGCGCACGCGCCTACTCAAAGCATCGGCTACAACGTTAGCCTTTCCTGGATGATAGGAAAGGGTTAGGTCATAGTCCTTCAAATACTCCATCCATCGGCGCTGCCTCAAGTTCAAATCCCTCTGGGTGAAGATGTACTGCAAACTCTGGTGATCGGTGAAGATCTGAAAAGCCTCGCCATACAGGTAGTGCCTCCACAACTTGAGAGCGTGCACCACTGCTGCCAGCTCCAAGTCGTGGGTGGGATAGTTCTCCTCATCTTCTTGAGCTGCCGAGAAGTATAGGCAACGACCCCACCATGCTGCATCAGCACGGCACCCAAACCTGTCCTCGACGCATCGGTGTAAACCACGAACCCACCGGTGCCCGACGGCAAGACCAACACTGGCGCCGAAGTCAACCTCGTCTTCAGCTCCAGGAAACTCTGCTCACAATCCTCTGTCCAAACAAACCTGGTGTCCTGCCTCGTCAACCGAGTCAACGGTGCTGCAATCTTGGCGAAATCCTGAATGAACCTCCGGTAGTAACCTGCCAGACCCAGAAAACTGCGGACCTCTGCAACTAATGTGGGCTGCTCCCACGACAACACTGCCTCAACCTTGGCCGGATCCACTGCCACACCAGAACCCGAGATCACGTGCCCGAGGAAGTGCACCTCGCTCAGCCAAAATTCGCACTTGTCGAACTTGGCGTAAAGACGGTGACTCCACAGGGTCTCTAGCACAATCCTTAGGTGCTCCTCGTGCTCCTCTTCAGAAGACGAGTAGACCAGAATATCATCAACAAAAACAACAACAAAGCGGTCTAGGTACTCACTGAACACCCTATGCATCAGATCCATGAATGCCGCAGGTGCGTTCGTCAGCCCAAACGGCATCACGACGAACTCAAAGTGACCGTACCTGGAACGGAAAGCCGTCAAACCAACATCTGACTCTCTGATCCGCAGCTGGTAGTAGCCGGATCTCAAGTCGATCTTCGAGAAAACTCGGGCCGATTGCAACTGATCAAACAAATCATCAATTCTCGGCAACGGGTACCTGTTCTTCACAGTGACCTGGTTCAACTGCCGATAATCGATACACAAACGAAGACTACCATCCTTCTTCCTCACGAACAAAACAGGCGCACCCCACGGCGAACGGCTCGGACGAATGAAGCCCAACTCAAGCAACTCTTGCAGCTGGCGCTTCAACTCACGCAGCTCCGCCGGGGCCATCCGGTAAGGTGCCTTAGACAAGGGCATCGTACCAGGCAAAAGCTCGATGGAGAACTCTACCTCTCGCTCAGGCGGCAACCCAGGTAGATCCTCCGAAAACACATCAGAAAACTCAGAAACAACTGGCACATTAAAAACTGAAGGCCCGCTAGGCTCCAAGGAACAAACCGAAGCAAGGTAAGCAACGCAGCCATCACGGATCAAACGATGAGCCTTACAGAAAGAAATGGACGGCCGACAGGTAGACCGGATACCTCGAAAGCAGAGAACAGGCGCTCCAGGTATCTCGAACCGAACGGTCTTCCTCTGACAATCAACCACGGCTGAGTGAGCCTCCAACCAGTCCATGCCCAGGATGACGTCGAAGTCGTAAAGCTGCAATGCGTACAACCTGGCCGGCAACTGGTGACCCTCAACCTCGACTGTCACACCCTCCAGGTAACCAAAGGAACGCATGTAGTCACCGGACGGGAGATCGACCAATACGTCACACTGCCTCTCGGGTGTGTGACAAGCAAGGGACTCGTAAAACTCCTCGGAAGCAAAACACAAGGAAGCACCAGGATCAACCAAAACACGAGCAGCTCTGCCAAGGATAGGTAGAGTACCTATCACCAGGTTCGATGCCTCTGCCTGCTCCCGGGTGAGCGCCATCACGCGACCACGACCACATCCACACTGCGGCGCCTGCTGGGGCTGCTGCTACGGCGACTGCTGCTGAGGAACTGCTGCTGCTGCTGGTACGGCTGGTACTGCTGCGGCTGCGAGAACTGCTGGACCTGCTGCTGGTACTGCCCTCTCTACTGCTGACGCGGTGCCTGCTGCTGGGGAGGGTACTGGTACTGAGGTGGCTGCTGCGCGTACTGTACTGGCTGCTGCTGCTGCGGAGCTTGCCCCCTAGGGCAATCCCTCCTAAAGTGGCCTGGCAAGCCACAAGTGTAGCACACTGGCTCCTGACTGCCCTGCTCAGCACCCTGCTGTACTGACTGCTCTGCAAACCTGGACTGACGTCTCTGCTGACGGCTCCTTCCACCCCCGCGAGTAGACAACTTCCTGAACTGCGAGCGAATTCCAGAGCTACCAGAACTGCCCGAGCCTGAGGAAGAGGAAGTCACACTACCGCGGCTACCTACTGGACGCTGGTACGGCGAGGACCTGGAGGAGGCTCCTCCCTGCTGCTGCTACTGAGGCTGCCAATCCTCCCTATCCAAGGCGGTGGCCTTCGCCACGGCCTCTCCCAAGGTGGTACACATGTGTGCCGTCACACCCCACCTCAGGTCTGGTCTCAGCCCTGCTATAAACCTCTCTGCACAAGCCTGGTCACTGCCTGCTACATGAGGCACATGCCTCAACAACTGGACAAACCTCTGGTGGTACTGAGAAACTGTGAGGTCGCCCTGCACCAACTCGTGGAACTGGTCCCGTCTCTCACGTCGAGCGTAGTCGGGGAAGTACTCGCCGTGGAAGTCCTCCAAAAACCGCTGCCAAGTGATCTGGTCCAATCGCTGCCCCTAGAAGTGAGTCTGCCTCTGAACTCTCCACCACTCATGGGCTGCTCCCTTGAGCTGGTATACTGCCAAACGAACCTGATCCTCCTCAGCGCAATCCATAGTCTCGAAGATGCGCTCCAACTCATGGGTCCAGCTCTCTGCCTTATCTGGATCATACTCACCGTGGAACATCGGTGGGCGAAGATGCAGGAACCTCTCAAGGAGAGCGGTCCTCGCCTCCGACACCGCTGCCCTCCGCTGACCGGACCGGGTACTCCCAGTACCCGACCGCTGCTGGCGGACTGGCTGTTCCACCTCTGGCTCCACCTCCTGCTGCTCTGGTACAGCCGGGGGAGGTACTGGAAACTGACCACCTGCTGCTGCCTGCCCAGGCTGCCACGCTCCCTGGTACATAGCTCTGAAGAACTGCTCGGCCATGGGAAACCAGTCTGCA
>CM024760.1:13167246-13220917 GCA_014218235.1 Colocasia esculenta
TTGCTTATAAGACCCCAATTCAGAATCGGCACGCAGAGGCGCTCGAGCCCTCTTATTGCCTCAGGCGATAAGACATCATTTCGGGGTCAAAAAACTACTTTCGTTTTCGCACTCCAAAATTTGATTCTAGCCGACGAACTCCCCTATTCCAAGGTTTTTTTTGCAGTAGCGACTCCCTCGATTACGCGAATCGCTGGCGGAGCCCACACGGGAGCCGCCCAGTCACAGCGATCGAAGTCATGTTCAACTCGAAGCGAGATCTCCTCCTCCCCGGTCGTGGATATGGTGCCCGAACATCGCCGATATAGTCACCCCCTCCGTTTATATTCCCACCCCTTCAGCGAAAGAATTGGGCATAACTTTCCGCACGGGCATCGGAATCGCTTATGTGACCACAATTCGGAATCGGCACTCCGAGACGGTCGACAAGGCGCTGGTTTCGTGGAATTCCGTTCCGGGGCGCAAAATTACCCCCCGAGTGTGTGTACTAGTACACCGACTGCCGTACCTCCGTCGGACGCGGATATTTATTCGCCCGGGGGTCGGAACCGCCCGCGAGGCCCAATTCAAATCGGCACTTCGACCCGGTCGGTAATGGTCGCATTCGGAGATTTCCGGTCCGGCGCCCAAATTCCTCTCTGGGAGCGCGGTCGCAGCTGCCGATGCGATCGCATACGGACACCGCTTCGCTCAAACGGACATAACTTTTCTCTCGGTTATCGTAATCGCTTATAATACCCCAATTTGGAATCGGCACTAGAGGGCGCTGACACCCCGTTATTGCCTCAGGCATAAGACGTCGTTTCGGGTCGAAAAACCTTCGTTTCGCACTCCGAAATTGCGATTCTAGCCGACGATCTCCCCTATTCCAAGGTTTTTTGGCAGTAGCGACTCCCTCGATTACGCGAATCGCTGGCGGAGCCCACATGGGGAGCCGCCCAGACACAGTGATCGGAAGTCGTGTTCAACTCGACGCGAGATCTCCTCCCCAGGTCGTGGATATGGGTGCCGAACATCGCCGATATAGTCACCCCCTCCGTTTTATTCCCACCCTTCAGCGAAAGAATTGGGCATAACTTTCCGCACGGGCATCGAATCGCTTATGGACCACAATTAGGAATCGGCACTCCAAGACGTTCGACAGGGCGCTGGTTTCGCGGATTCCATTCCGGGGCCAAAATTACCCCACAGAGCGTGTGTACTAGTACACCGACTGCCGTACCCTCCGGTCGTACGCGGATATTTATTCGCCCGGGGGTCTGGAACCACCCGCGGTCCCCCAATTCAGAATCGGCACTTCGACCCGGTCGGTAAATGGTCACATTCGGAGATTTTCCGTCTGGCGCCTAAATTCCTCTCCGGGAGCGCGGTCGCAGGCTGCCTCGATGCGATCGCATATGGACACTGCTCTTCGCTCAAACGGGCATAACTTTTCGCTCGGTTATCAAAATCGCTTATAAGACCCCAATTCGGAATCGGCACGCAGAGGCTCTCGACGCCCCATTATAACCTCAGGCGATAAGACATTTTTCGGGTCGAAAAACCTTCGTTTCGCACTCCGAAATTGCGATTCTAGCCGACGATCTCCCTCATTCCAAGGTTTTTTGCATTAGCGACTCCCTCTATTACGCGAATCGCTGACGGAGCCCACACAGGGAGCCGCCCAGTCAAAGCGATCGGAAGTCGTGTTCCACTCTACGCGAGATCTCCTCCCCAGTTCGTGGATATGGGTGCCCGAACATCGCCGATATAGTCACGTCACCCCCTCCGGTTTATTCCCACCCCTCCAGCGAAAGATTGGGCATAACTTTCCGCACGGGCATCAGAATCACTTTTTTGACCACAATTCGGAATCGGCACTTCGAGACGGTCGACAGAGGGCTATTTCGGGAATTCCGTTCCGGGGCGAAAATTACCCCCTGGAGCGTGTGTACTAGTACACCGACGCCGTATCCTCCGGTCGGACGCGGATATTTATTCGCCCGAGGTCTGAACCGCCCGCGAGGCCCCAATTCAGAATCGGCACTTCGACCCGGTCGGTAAATGGTCGCATTCGGAGATTCCGGTCCGGCGCCCAAATTCCTCTCCGGGAGCGCGGTCGCAGGTTGCCGATGCGAACGCATACGGACACCACTTCGCTCAAACGGGCATAACTTTTCGCTCGGTTATCGGAATTGCTTATAAGACCCCAATTCAGAATCGGCACGCAGAGGTGCTCGAGCCCCCTTATGGCCTCAGATGATAAGACGTCATTTTCGGGTCGAAAAACCTTCGTTTCACACTTTGAAATTGCGATTCTAGCCGACAATTTCCCCTATTCCAAGGTTTTTTGGGCAGTAGTGACTCCTCGATTACGCGAATCGCTTGGCGGAGCCCACACGGGGAGCCACCCAGTCACAGCGATCGAAGTCGTGTTCAACTCAACACGATCTCCTCCCCAGGTCGTGGATATGGGTGCCCGAACATCCTCGATATAGTCCCCCCCCTCCGTTTATTCCCACCCCTTCAGCGAAAGAATTGGGCATAACATTCTGCACGGGCATCGGAATCGCTTGTGTGACCACAATTCGGAATCCGCACTCCGAGACGGTCGACAAGCGCGCTGGTTTTGCGGAATTCCGTTCGGGGGCCAAAATTACCCCCCGGAGCGTGTGTGCTAGTAAAACCGACTGCCGTACCCTCCGGTCGGATGCGGATATTTATTCGCCTGGGGGTCGGAACCGCCCGCGAGGCCCCAATTCAGAATCGGCACTTCGAGCCGGTTGGTAAGTATCGCATTAGGAGATTTCCGGTCCGGCGCCCAAATCCCTCTCCGGGAGCGCGGTCGCATGCCGCCGATGCGATTGCATACGGACACCGCTTCGCTCAAACGGCATAACTTTTCGCCTCGGTTATCAGAATCACTTATAAGTCCACAATTCGGAATCGGCACGCAGAGGCGCTCGACGCCCCCTTATTGCCTCAACGATAAGACATCGTTTGGGGGTCGAAAAACCTTCGTTTCGCACTCCGAAATTGTGATTTTAGCCGACGATCTCCCCTATTCCAAGGTTTTTGGGCAGTAGCGACTCCCTCGATTATGCGAATTGCTGGCGGAGCCCACACGAGGAGCCACCCAGTCACAGCGATTGGAAGTTGTGTTCACTCGACGCGAGATCTCCTCCCCAGGTCGTGGATATGGGTGCCCGAACAACGCTGATATAGTCACCCCCTCGGTTTATTCCCACCCCTTCAACGAAAGAATTGGGCATAACTTTCCGCACGGGCATCGGAATCGCTTATGTAACCACAATTCGGAATCGACACTCCGAGACCGTCGACAGGGCGCTGGTTTCGCGGAATTCCGTTCCGGGGCCAAAATTACCCCCCGGAGCATGTGTACTAGTACACCGACAGCCGTACCCTCCGGTTGGACCCGGATATTTATTCGCCCGGGGGTCGGAACCGCCCGCGAGGCCCCAATTCAGAATCGGCACTTCGACCCGGTCGGTAAATGGTCACATTCGGAGATTTCCGGTCCGGCGCCCAAATTCCTCTCCGGGAGCGCGGTCGCAGGTTGCCGATGCGAACGCATACGGACACCGCTTCGCTCAAACAGGCATAACTTTTCGCTCGGTTATCGGAATCGCTTATAAGACCCCAATTCGGAATCGGCACGTAGAGGCGCTCGACGCCCCTTACCTCAAGCGATAAGATGTCATTTCGGGGTCGAAAAAACTTCGTTTTGCACTCTGAAATTGCGATTCTAGCCGACGATCTCCCCTATTCCTAGGTTTTTTTTGGCAGTAGCGACTCCCTCGATTACGCGAATCGCTGGCGGAGCCCACACGGGGAGCCGCCCAGTCACAGTGATCGGAAGTCGTGTTCAACTCGACGCGAGATCTCCTCCCCAGGTCGTGGATATGGGTGCCCGAACATCGCCGATATAGTCACCCCCTCTGGTTTATTCCTACCCCTTTAGCGAAAGAATTGGGCATAACTTTCCGCACGGCATCGGAATCGCTTATGTGACCACAATTCGGAATCGGCACTCCGAGACGGTCGATAGGGCGCTGGTTTCGCGGAATTCCGTTCCGGGGCCAAAATTACCCCCCGGAACGTGTGTACTACTAGTACACCGCTTGCCGTACCCTCCAGTCGGACGCGGATATTTATTCGCCCGGGGTCGGAACCGCCCGCGAGGCCCCAATGCAGAATCGGCACTTTGACTCGGTCGGTAAATGGTTGCATTCGGAGATTTCCGGTCCGGCGCCGAAATTCCTCTCCGGGAGCGCGGTCGCAGGCTGCCGATGCGATCGCATACGGACACCGCTTCGCTCAAACGGCATAACTTTTCGCTCGGTTATCGAATCACTTATAAGTCCCCAATTCGGAATCGGCACGCAGAGGCGCTCGACGCCCCCTTATTGCCTCAGGCGATAAGACGTCATTTCGGGTCGAAAAACCTTCGTTTCGCACTCCGAAATTGCGATTCTAGCCGACGATCTCCCCTATTCAAGGTTTTTGGCAGTAGCGACTCCCTCGATTACGCGAATCACTGGCGGAGCCCACAGGGGAGCCACCCAGTCACAGCGATCGGAAGTTGTGTTCAACTCGACGCGAGATCTCTCCTCCCCAGTCGTAGATATGGTGCCCGAACATCGCCGATATAGTCACCCCCTCCTGTTTATTCCCACCCCTTCAGCAAAAGAATTGGGTATAACTTTCCGCACGGGCATCGGAATCGCTTATGTGACCACAATTCAGAATCGGCACTCCGAGACGGTCGACAGGGCACCTCTAGAGACCCTGGCCGATCCCTATTTGGGATTTTGGACCCCCGGGTTGTGTGTTTTTTGACCATTTATATATACTTGGTTGTTTTTTAGATCCGTCATTTCAATGCCCAACCCAATTCGGAGATCCAAATTAGATTCCGTTAGTTCCCACACATCACTTTAACCCACCCGGTCGTGTCGGAAAAAACGGCACGCTGATCCGATCCTTATTTGGGATTTTGGACCCCCGGGTGTGTGTTTTGACCATTTATATATACTTGGTTGTTTTTTAGATCCGTCATTTCAATGCCCAACCAATCTGGAGATCCAAATTGGATTCCGTCAGTTCCCACACGTCACTTTAACCCACCCGGTCGTGTCGGAGAAAACGGCACGCCGCTCCGATCCCTATTTGGGGTTTTGGACCCCCGGGTTGTGTGTTTTGACCCTTTATATATACTTAGTTGTATTTTAGATCCGTCATTTCAATGCCCAACCCAATCCGGAGATCCAAATGGGATTCCGTCAGTTCCCCACGTCACTTTAACCCACCCGGTCGTGTCGGAAAAAAACGGCACGCTGATCCGATCCCTATTTGGGATTTTGGACCCCCGGGTTGTGTGTTTTGACCCTTTAGACTTAAGTTTTTTTAAGATCCGTCAATTGAACGCCCTTTACACTTATGTTAGGTTAATTAATTTAGATTTCTTTTTTTTTCCTATTGACATTCTTTAGTGGTTTCATCTCATCCAAAGTAATGAAATTAATACTAATACTGACCCGAGGTGCTGGCTGTGTGGGCGTACTCCCTGCATGGCTGAGATCAACTGTTGAACCATATCGCCGAACTGCGTCTGTAGCTCTGCCTGCTGTGTCTGTAGTTGTGCTCGTAGCTCTTCCTGAATGAGGTCTCTAATCTCCTCTACACCACTGACGGGGGGTGCAGTAGATGAACTCGCTTATGCGGAGAAGCGATCGAACTCGCATATGAGGACAACACTGGATAAGTATCCAGGCTGTCCCAAAGCCGTACACTCGACCCTTCCTCGGCCCTCCCGTTGCGTCGACCCAAGCCTTCGGATCCAAGTCTGCTGGGGAGTGCCGTCTGCATAGCGCTCTGCCATCGTCCTGTCGTAGGTCTCCTGCAGAACAAATTAAAATTAAATTATTGAAAACAAATTATTTTAATATCTTAATTGAATTCATAATTTATAGCTTGACTTACAGCGATTGTGCGGGCACTCTCGCTAACATAGTCATCCGTCCCCTTCCGCTTATGAGTCCGATCAAATAACTCCGCGAAAGTAGGGGCACGCTCGAGCTCGTGATGCCTACAATTAAAAAAAAATTAGTTAGTTTCACAATAATAATCAATGTATTAAGCAATTGAACAATAATATGCTTACCAATTTTTGGTTGTGGGTCGCATAAGAAACGGACCCACTAGTATGCACATTCTTCTCCGGAATGGATGATCGATTGCGTTTTACCGCATGTGACCGCTCCTGCCATGGTCCAGCAGCCCAACGCTCACAAAGGGACTCCCAATAGTCCCTCCTCAGCCAAACAGGGTCGTAATCCAGCCAAGCCATAGGATCTCGGTTGCCTGTGGTCTTCATTGCCTTGTCCCGGGTTTTCCCACATCGACTTTCTTAAATTAGTCTGGGCAGTAGACTCCCAGACAGCAGCTCGAGCTCGAGGGAGATCCTCGGGTCTCGTGAACACGAACCTCCGCTGTAAAGAAATAAAATTACTCAACTTCTGCACTAACAGAGATAGTAATTAAATAAATGACTTCAATCAGTAAAAATTAATAATACCGTGAACATGTCAAATAATAAATCTCGGACGGGCACCGGGATCTCTCTCCATGCATCCACTGGTCCTGGAATATATATGTGCGTGGACCAACGACGTAATATAGCGGAAGCAGAACCGAATCTATCTCCCCCTGCAATTGCACATTAATTTTGTACATAAAATGGACAACATATAACAAATACAGTAAGTTTGAAGTGATCAACTTTACCCAGAGATCTAGCATGGCTGCCGTCCTGGTAGCTGAGGCCCCTCCTCAACTGCTGGATGCTGGCTCCCACCCTGTTGAAAACAATTTAGTACACTATTATTGTATAAATTGCAAGAAAACAAACATACTAATCTATTGAAACATGCATGTACCTGGTGGTGAGGAAAAGGGAAAGGTGGCACTACTCGCGTGGTCGGCGGGGAGGCGTCCCCTGCAAAATTATATACACATTAGAAAATATGAATTTAAATTGAACAACAATATATACGTTACCTGTTCGCCTGACCACCGACGTGGACGGGGAGGCAGTCCCTACAAAATTATATACACATTAGAAAATATGAATTTAAATTGAACAACCATATATACGTATACATGTCACCTGGACGACCGGCGTGGACGGGGAGGCAGTCCCTGCAAATTGTATGTACGTTATATCTCGTGGCAAGGGAGGGGGCATCGGGCATGGGGGGGGGGGGGGGGGGGGGGGGAAGGGGAGGGGGGCCAGGGGGGGGGGTGTGCATGGGGCTGGGTGGGAAGGGGGGGGGCATCGGCAGATGGGGGGGGTGGGCATGGGAGGGGGCGGGTGGGGGGGGTGTGCAGGGGGGCGGGTGGGAGGGGGGAGCGCATCGTGCAGGGGGGGGGGGGGTGGAGGGGAGGCGGGACGGGGTGGTGGGGGGTGTGCAAGGGGCCGGGTGGGCGGGGTGGTGGGGGGGCGGGTGGAAGGGGAGGGGGGTGCCGGTGGGGGGTGGAGGGGGGGGGTGCAGGGGGGGGGGGGTGGGGGGGGGGGGGAGGGGGGGGGGGGCCGGGTGGGGGGGAGGGGGGGGGGGGGGGCGCGGTGGAAGGGGGGGGGGGGGGGGTGGGGGGGAGGGGGGTGTGGAGGGGGGGGGTGGGGGGGGAAGGGGAGGGTGGGAAGGGGCGGGGGGGGGGGGGGTGGGGAGGTGGGGGGGGGGGGGGGTGGGGGGGGCCAGGGGGGGTGGGGGGGGGCTGGGTGGGAAGGGGAGGGGGGCATCGTGCAGGTGGGGGGGGGGGGGGGTGGAAGGGGAGGGGAGTGTGACTGAACGCCTCGGCCAAGCCCGTTAAACCGATAACGTACTTGATCTGAGTCCGCCCCCCGCGAACGGGCCGAAGTCTCGCAAGGGATACCAAACCACAGTCCGTGTAAACACAAAGGAACCACCACATTTTATATATATTTCACAAATTACATAGCTATATTTTCCACAAAACTGAAAAGAAGTACAAGAGCCTGGGGCATACCCCGGGGTACAACTGAAGAAAATAAACAACTAACTATGCTACACTGTTGGAGTACTACAGAGCTGGAACTACACCGCCGGAGGTACTGACCCTGCACCGCTACGACGCGGCTCTGAACTGGACGACGGTCGTGAACGTCCTCCTCGCTCTCACCTGTGGGGGTAGGGGTGAGCCTCGCTAGTCACTGGCTCAGTAGGGAACTCCCCAAAACCGAGCAAACCAAAAACCACAGGTACAAAAGCAATAAACAGTACCAACAATTTATAGAACAGCTAAGCAGGATATTAAAGCTGTAAAAGTACTCACCGTCTGCCGATTAGGTAAAGTAACAATATTAAATAAACGGCAAACCCAAACAGTGTACAAGCTAAAGTAGAGACAGCCAAACACGAGCCACTTGAACTGGTTCGCGACACCAGAAACTGACTCGGATAAGCTAACACAGGTCTACCTCTCAGTCTCGCAGCCACGGATGAAAGGTCCAGTTGCCGCTCCACGTAAAAAGGTCAAGCAACTGTGGAGACCAACTAAACACCACCACTTGCGGACCACACGGTCACAGGCCCATGCCTGGCACCTCTAGAGACCCTAGCCTGTGCTCGCTAAGTGAGGCACTGGAAAAGGACTAGCTGGGGACCAGTGTCGACTACTGGTGTCCGTACCCCAACTATGAGCGCTCTACAAGTGACTAAAGACAAACACAAGTGTCACGTCCCACTGTCGTCTTTCCTCAGCCGGACGTACAACTCAAACAAAGGAGTGAGGGTGTCCAGGTCAGACGACACAGACATCAACAGTACAACACAAGTACCGGGACAAAGCCCCAAGCTAACAGCCTGGCTCACAAAGAACCTGGGGCACCCAACTGGAGAGGTAACCACGGTAGGCGTTGTACTACTCGCCACGTACACAAAACCACGTGCACGTCACACACAAACCACGTGAAGTCTCGCACAAACCTCGTGCACTGGTAGTTCACCACACGTGAACACCACTTAAACACGTAAAGAACCAACCAACGGCGTACTCAGTATGCTGGTCCCAGAAAACACGGGCACTGGGTGCACCATGATATCGTTGCACCGCTTAATACCAACAGATATTCAATATATCAATATTTAAAGCAAAAGCATGCTAACGGCAACATCGACTGCCGTCGATGGGATGTAAACGGCAAGGTATCTGGCCGTCTAGTTCCCAGCTGAAGAACCTGGCGTCCACGATGTTGACGCCAAGCTCCTCGACGGTCGTGAAACGTCCTCCAACGATGTTGACCCTAGTGTCGCCAATCAGACCTCCAAGGCTAGACGTCCATCAAGATTGCCGTTAAGTTTATGCAGTCAACGGCCTCTTATCTGGATGCCAACAAGTCAACGACCACCCCCTGGCCGCCAACTCCAACTCAACTGCAGCAGGTCCTATTTCATTTAGGACCAAACCTACACTACTGCTCAAGCCACATATCCAAACCACACATTCCACACAACTAACTCACACTGGCCTCACAACGGCCATCACAACCATTACACACATGATCCGTATGGATCCGAAAAGCGCGACGTTATAGGGCGGGGGGGGGGGGAGGGGCATCGTGCAGGGGGGGGGGGGGGGTGGGAAGGGGAGGGGGCCGGGTGGGGGGGGAGGGGGGGGGCATCGTGCAGGGGCTGGGTGGGGGGGGGGTGGGAAGGGGAGGGGGGCTGGAGGAAGGTGGCGGGGTTGGGGAGAGAGGGGGAGGTGGAACACACCGGGAGAGGGGCGGCCGGCAGCAAGCGGGCCAGTGGCGGCGGCGGCGAGAGGCGCAGCAGCGGCGGCGATCGGCGGGGAGAGAGAGAGGAGAGAGAGAGAGAGAGAGAGAGAGAGAGAGAGAGAGAGAGAGAAGAGAGAGAGAGAGAGGGTTTCGCGGGAGGAGGTAAAGCGGTTTTACCGACGGAAATATTTCCGTCGGAATATCCGTCGTGTACCGACAGATTTTGCCGACGGAAATATTTCCGTCGGACTTTTCGACGTATTTTTCGACGGATTTTTGTAGTCGGAGTATCCGTCAGAATTACCGACGGGAAATAATCCGTCGAAAAAATCCGTCGATAATCCCGTAAATTCTTGTGGTGTGAAAAAATTGATGTTAAAGGACAGTTCATCTTCTAAGACTCATAAATGCTCAGAAACTAAAAGTAAGGACTAGAAATTAAACAACAAATAAAGAAAGGACTATATGACTTTTGGTCTTCTGACAAGGACTATAAATTAAGTCAACCTTCTGATAAGGACCTCTAATTAATTTTTTCTAAAAAAAATTGATTGTAGCCGACTTTGTTATCCAATCAAAAGATGGAGTTATGTTATATTAGTTTGACTTGGTCAAACAATAAAATCATTTTATACAGGGTATCTGGTATGGTTACGATGGTTGTACCCCACTCAGAAACCACTCACAGCCATTTTTACCCAACCCCACAACTAGGGCTTTAAACGGAGCAGATACGGAGCGAATATGGTTTTTTCGGTTTCGATCCGAATAATTAATCGGATAATTCGTATCCGCTCCGAATATAATCGAATACGGAGTGGATAATTTAATCAGATAATTTTCGGATTCGGAGCGGATACGGATATTATCTGCTTCAAAATATAAATTTAATAAAAGATATTAAGTGATCTAAAAATTATAAAAAATTTAAAAATATATATGGTTTTTAAATATAAATGTCAAAACTATTTTCTAAACAAAAAATTAATATTAGATATATCATATATTTATAATCATATATTTATATATGAATCATTAGATCTAAAATATATGGTAAAAAATAATTCTATCTCGGAGCGGATCTTAAACAGAGCGGATCACTCATTTCCGTATCTGCTCCGTTATTATCCGGATAATATCCGTATCTAAAATCCGCTCTACTGAATATTTGTTAATCGAATAATATCTAAATAATCAGATACAAATTCGAATCGAATCCGAATAATATCCAAATCCGTTTACAGTTCTACCCACAACCGACCTGGCCAGCCAAAAGAGGTTCACGCAATGACGAGTTTAGGTTGTGTGGGAAATCCTCAAGTCGTCCGTTCGCAAGGACGTGTTTCTTTTCGGCGAAACAGGTTGTGTCCACGAGAATGAGTTTGGTAGGCGGCGACGGCGATCTTGGGGATTTTTTCTGCTCTTCTTCCTCAGTAGTTTGATCGTGGTGACCATGGTTGCTGCAGTTCGGATCTACTACAAAGCTGTTTGGGAAGTACCATTTCAGAAAGAGAGATTTAGAGTGGTTTTGAAGTTGTTTGTTTTATTTGAAAAAGATTATTCTATGTCATTATAAAAATATATTTTCTCTCTCTATATTCTTTTTACATCATATAAAAATTTCTCTGCTCACCTTATGGATTAAAAATATAGCGTTTCTTTGAACTATGTAACTTATTTTCTCTCTTTATAATTTGTTCTATCGATTTTTGACTTAGAATTTTCTCGCTCAATTTTTTTGACATTTATTTGTTTGTAATATTGCAGGTATATATCGCCCTACTTTAAGGGCCGTCCAAAGTCGGTCCATTAAAACTTACTCCGCTCGACCTGACCACATCACAAGGGCATATAGGTCATTCGCATGTTGGGTTAAACTAACTAGGATTAACATTCTTTGCGTAATTAACGGGGACGGTAGTTTATAGGGAATTATTTGACAATACAAATTGAAAGATTTGAGGTAATTACATGTGAAAAATCTTACTTTAACAAGCGATATATGTGGGGTTAAAGAGGGGCACAAATAAGATATAGAGGAATGATAGTTTGGTGGAAGGGATTATTTAACTTGAGAGTTTTAAGATAAAAGGGAATAAATTTGGAGTTAAGGTATCCCACTCTTCTCGATGAATTATTTTTAACTCTCTTTAAACGACTTTGACAAAGATATATGTCAGATTAAGGAGGGATATGTTGAGGGTTAGGGAGAAATGATAGGTTGACGAGGGGGTAGGTTAATCGGATTAATTTTTCAAAAAATGAGATAAAAGAGGGGTTAAAAGAAAGTTTGAGTACCCTAACTATTTAGGAGAGTTAAAATTAACTTCCCCTCTCTAAAATATTTTATCTTAAAATGTGGGTAAACAAACCCCCGATTATTTAAAAAAAGGGGGGTTTCTTTTCCCGTAAATAAATTGGGCATAAACGCCTTTGGTATGCACCCCTTCCTCCATCCACACGCCTGAAACAGGGAAAGTCCACGGATTTTCTTTAAACATAATATAGTTTCAAAATATTATTATGTGAATAGCAGATTTAAAATTTTAATTTGTAGAATAACATTTTTGGACCGTCAACGGCCGCGCCCGTGCACAGACGTGACCGTTTAAAAAAATTGTAAAATAATGAAATCGGACCCGCAGTGGCCGATTTCCTTACTTTACATAAATCAAGGAAATCGGTCATTGCATGGCCGATTTCCTTGCTGTAAAGTAAATGTTTTGATTTTTTGAAACTTAAATTAATGTATTTAATTTTATACCTAAATAATATCTAATTAAGATGACATTTTAGATACAAGTTAATTAGAAGGTGATAAATTTTATGATGATTTTAGTTGATTTTTTTAAAATAAAAATTTATCAAGTAAAAATTACTTTAAAATTAATAAATCAAATTAATCTCGATATCGTATTTCAGTAATTCTCGATGTCATATTTTTAGAATCAACATATTTTTTCATAATTATGATGGTTTCATATTCAATTTTTGTTACCGAAATCTGGTGACGCTTTGTCGGAGTACGCACGTCTAAAGACAATACCCAGTTTATGTTAATAATGTAAATATCTCTAAATAAAAAGATTATATTTAATATTACATAAAATATGAATACTTTTAATTATTATTTTTTATTTGAGATATTTTTATAGTATTAATATAATCTTAATACTTTAGCAACCCGATTATTTAATAAAGAGAGTAACATAACCCCGGCCAAAAGGATACCCGTCGCGATAACCTTAAGTTAATGCAGAGTGTCTGTGGGACGCAACCTTGAAGGAGGCTATCACATGACCACGTTAAGGTGTCGGCCGGGTTATATCATCGCCGCATTCATCTTACCATTAGATTTTTAATTTAACCCATCTATTAAATTAACTCTTATTTATTAATAATCAAGTTTTTTTATTACCAAAATTATGTTAATAATATATTTTTTTTAATTAGAGAACACTATTGTTAGTTATGGATGTCCTCAAGCCAATCATAACTTGTACAATCTTGTTCTTTGATAATAATAATAAGGCTTTTATATTCGTTATGTGTAATTCGTTTATCGTTTCATTATGAAGTCCATGAATATGCGCAATGGATATTAATTATGATGAGATCATAACAATGAGATTAATATCCTTTAAACGTATATTCTTATTGTTCCTAGTCGGAGGATATCCGAGAAGGACATCGGATATCCGGTTAGGCTAGTACAGGTTGCACCTGCTCATATGATGAGGGGGCTGGTCTCATAGTCACTTGTGTGGGGACACTAAGGTGAATCTGTAGGTGCTCATTGGAGAATGAGTTCACTGAACTGATCCGTTATGAATCGCTGGATGGTAATGTTACCTAACTGTCAACCAGCTAGATTCATTGTCACAGTGGCGTGATTGGTCCTTAGACCTGAGACACCAAGGACACCTTGTTGGTGGACTTCTGGTTTTGACCTTGACTTATAGATCTCTAGCCATGAGGTCTTAATCAGTTAAGTGTTCGGATCTAGCGGAATACCTTCGAAGGTGATTGTGTGGTCAATATGGGATCGCTCGCTCTCGGTAATAGGAGAGTGAATGCTCTACGGAAGGATGCCTGATAGTCCCTGGCCAGGGCAAGACTACTTATCAGAAAAGGAGTTTTCTGATATAGTTATGCGGCATCTAAACCGAGTGAGTGTGCAATTTAGGGTTTGACAGTTGACCATACCCTAAGTGCACTCGGGAGCATTGTACGAGCGAAGGATTATAGTCACGTGGTAACTGATGATACAAAAGGTTCCTTGAATGGTTGCTGAACCCCAATGCTTTCCAGGATCAAGTGGTGTTGCTTGGCACCCAACTTGATTGGAACCCGGTCAATTATCGTGAGACGATAATTGATTGTGTAATTAATTAATATGAGATGTTAATTAATTACCATAAGTCAATAAAGAGTTATTGAGCTTAATGGGCTGAAAACTGGACTAGCAGTTGGGCCTAGAGGGTCACACGCATAAGAGTTCCGAGCAGACTGGGCAAGGTGTTCTTTATAGAAATGACTGGGTTTTTGTGAAAACCGCGGTGTCTATAAATATACGCTGAGAGTTAAACCCTGGGCCAAGCTCCAGGCTTAACCCTGGCCGCCCCCCTCCTCTCTCTCCCAGGGCGCCCCCACCCTCTCTCTCCTCTCTCCGGCACATGGTGGAGCTGAGATCCGGGAGACGCGTGGAGAAGAGGAGATCCCGTCTGCGTCCGGAGCTCGCGTGGATACATCTAGAGGCCGGACACTTGAACGGCTTGAAGCACTGGCGCCTCCTGCGCCACCTCCTCCCCGGATTCGGGAGTTACGCAACCCCGCAAAGGTAAAGATGAGATCTGCCTGTGCGTGGTTTACCGTTTTGTGTTCGATCCGACCGCCGCAACGATCTACCTGTGGAAATCGCGTTTCCGCTGCGCCCTGCACGTTCCTTACAGTGGTATCAGAGCCAGGTTGCTGGTACGTTCGGAATCGGCATCTTGTGTATGATATTTCATGTGTTTTTCGTCGATTCGCGTTGTGCATGAGTCGCCATGTTTGACGTGTTCGTGGGTCGCACATGGATGTGCACTTGCCGCTTGGTACGTGGAAAGTGTTCCTGGTACCAAGGCCTTCGCGAAGAACCCCTCGTGCGTCGTTTGGCCTCTATGGAGATCGTACGCCGCCTGCAAGTGCCGCCGTCGCGCAGGTTTCGCTTCTTGGACAGTCCAAGAAGGGGCGATTTTTGCATGTTTTTTGGGGTTTTTCCGGGGTTTTCTGAGCGTTGGGGGCGATGGCAGGCGATCTCCCGCCGGCGCCGCCGGCGCCGTCCGCGGCCGCCGAGGCGGCGCGGGGGCCGGCGAGGCCCCGCCTCCGTCGGAGGGCGGCGGCAGGGTTGAACCCTAGCCGCATGCCCCTCCGTCGGGCGGAGGGGCGACCCGCGCGGGCCGCCCGCGGGCCGCGCGCGGGTCGCCCGATCCCGCGCGGGTCCGCCCGCGGGTAGTCGCGGGCGGACCCCCCGGGTCCCAGGCGGACTGCGATCGGATCCGGCCCGCGCGGATCCGACCGGCCCTTTTTTTTTTTCCCCCTTTTTAGTTATTTGTTTTAAATTGTTTAAAAACCAGAAAATATTTTAAAAATCCAGAAAATTTTGAAAATTATTTTGAGAGTTTTTAAAAGTGTTTAGCTCTCTGTAAATTAATTTTCAGATGTTGACCCAATGTTTAATTAGTTTAGGGAATTCTAAAATTGTTTTAGTTATTTCCTACCATCTAATGCATGTTAATTAATTAAGAATGTGATTCTTGTTAAATTAATTAACGTAAATTTTGGCGGATTCATGCAGCAACGGTGAATGACGTTTATCTAATGTGATTAGATGTTATCCATGTTAGCTAAATTGTTTAGTTAAATGGTTTTCAAATATAATTATTATTTTTGAAATAAAAGTTATTTCAGAAGTAATTATGTGATGATTGCTTATTGATGCATGTGATGTGTTGATGTGTGGATGGATGATCATGGACTTAGATGTCATGTGATGATGTTTATGGTTAATGGCATGTGATGTAATTTATGAGGACTGCGTGCCTCCCTCTCTCCCTCTATTAAATCCGGGTTGTACATTCTATCTCCCTCCTGTTATGTACTCCCCTTGACTTGTTCAAGGTTTCTTATTATTATCTGATGTACATTTATGGGCCTGCGAGCCCAATTTAAATATTACTTGTAATTTAAGAAGCGGATTGGCGGAGATGGAGGAGAGTACCATGCAGGACCTTCATGGAGATAGAGTTACATCAAGCAAAGCATCGATGCGGGGCTGCCATTTGTTCACCATGTTTGTGGATTACCAACTGGCTCTGGTAATGCCACTCTAGGTTAAAGTCCATGATCATCCATCGTTTTTCTTCATGTATATGATATGTGTGGAATGTGCTATGATATATATAATTAAATATATGATATTCCAAATTCTATATATCAATAGCACGCAGATATAGAGACCAAGATAAAATATGTCAAATCCCTCCTCGTTTAAATTTTAAGCCGTAGCGTAATCATTGAGAATGAATTACGTGGCCCTCCATCATTATAGTTTTAGGATTGCCATTAGATCGGGCAAGTTTGTTGTGCTATCCACAAGGCTTGCCAAATCTGATGACAGACTAAAACTATGGCATAGTGATGTCTTAAACGGGATAGAGGCCGGTGTAGCTTTGTTGTGCTATCCACAAGGGCTACATCCAAATCTATGCTCGTTACGTAATGATGGTACTGCTTAGACTGGATTTAATGACTTGTTGTGCTATCCACAAGGTCATTAAAATTCAGGGGCCAAAATAAGATCGGATATTGCAAGAGTTGCAAGTGTCAAGGGTTGACCGCTTTCAGATCATAGTATGGTTTGTTGTGCTATCCACAAGATCATGCTATGAGTCTGTGAGATTCCGATCCCCACTAGGAGACCGTCGGTGTCTCCCATTCTGTATATCTGAGGGTTATACAGTCTGTCGAAAATAGTGGGAGCTAATCTTGATTAAAGTCCTAATCTAGATTTAATTATTATTATGAACATCTGCTAGTTGTGTTTACATTTCCTTTATAGGCAAAAATGTCGTCGAGTAACCCACTCCGTGGCATACTGGATGCCAACAAATTGACAGGCCCGAACTACTCGGATTGGCTCAGAACCTGAAGATTGTCCTCAGGTCTGAGCGCATTGCCTATGTCCTGGAAGGTGAGTTTAGCTGAGATGCTAAACATGCTGAAGACTGCTGAGGGCAACCTTAAGAAGGAAAAGCCCACTGTTCTCATGGTTGGAAAGTCCAACAAGAAGAGGAGAGCAATGCAAGCCTTTAAGAAAGGCAATGCAAAGAACAGTCCAAGCAAAACAAAAGAAGGACATAAGCAAAGGAGCAAAAAGGGCGAGTGCTTCCACTGCAAGAAGAAGGGGCACTGGAAAAGAAATTGCAAGGACTACTTTGCAATGAAGGCTCAGGAGAAGCAGAAGCTTGGCGAAGCTTCAGGTATCTATATGATAGATCTTCACTTGTCTGTTAGAGATTCTACATCTTGGTTTTAGACACTAGATGTGCTTCTCATGTCTGCAATGATATGCAAGTGTTGACAAGTAGAAGGAAGCTGAGCAAGGGCGAGGTGAACTTGAGGCTGGAAACGCGCACAAGTGTTGCTGCACACACTGTGGGGACAGTGAAGCTCAAGTTACCTTCAGGAGATTTACTTTCATTAGATGATTGCTACTTTGTGCCTAGCATTATTAAGAACATTATTTCTGTTTCTTGTTTAGACAGAATTGGATACAAGTTTACCATTGAGAACAATAGTTGTTCAGTTTATTTGAGAAATAACTAGTTGCTTTAGCAATTTGGTGAATGGTTTGTATCTGCTTGATGTTTCTTATGAAAATCTCCATGTTGATGTTTCTCCTAAGAGAAGTAAGAATAGTGTGAACACTGCCTACTTATGGCATTGTAGGCTTGGTCACATTGGCGAGAATAGGCTTCAAAAGTTGCATAAGAATGGATACTTAGATCCATTTGATTATGAATCATATGCAACTTGTGAATCCTGTTTAATGGGTAAGTTGACCAAATCTCCATTTAGTGGACATGGAGATAGGGCCAAGGACATATTGGAACTAATACATTCGGATGTATGTGGTCCAATGTCTACCCAAGCCAAGGGTGGCTACTCATACTTCATTACATTCACGGATGACTACTCAAGGTTCGGATTTGTTTACTTAATGAAGTACAAATCTGAAGCCTTTGGAAAATTCCAAGAATTTAAGAATGAAGTTGAGAAACAAACTGGAAAAAGAGTATTAAAATCCTACGGTCAGACCGAGGAGGTGAATACTTAAGTACAGAGTTCACACAATTCTTAAAGGACAATGGTATCCTTTCTCAATGGACTCCTCCCTATACACCACAGATGAATGGTGTATCGGAAAGGAGGAATCGCACCTTGTTGGACATGGTGCGATCCATGATGAGCCGTTCACAGTTACCAGTTTCCTTATGGGGATATGCGCTAGAGTCAGCGGCATATCTGCTGAACAGGGTTCCCAGTAAATCTGTGTCTTCCACTCCATATGAGATATGGAAGGGTAGAAAGCCTGATTTTAAACATGTTAAAATCTGGGGCTGTCCTGCCCACGTGAGGAGACATGACCCAGATAAACTGGAATCCAGAACCGATAAGTGCAGGTTTGTTGGATACCCAAAAGAAACATTTGGGTACTACTTTTACCATCCTGGTGAACAAAGAGTGTTTGTTGCCAGGAGAGCTGTCTTCTTGGAAGAGGAGTACCTTACCCAAGAGGACAGTGGGAGTAAGGTAGATCTAGAAGAGGTTCTAGATCACAAACTGTGCAAAGTCCACCAGGTGAAACATCGGTTCCGGAACCTGTTCAGGAATATACACACATTCAGCGTAGGTCTGGTAGAGTACCTAGACAGCCTGAAAGATATGTTGGACATATCAGTGAAGGCATGTCTTATGATGAGGATGATGATCCAAAGACCTACCAAGAGGCTGTTGATTGTCCTCAGTCAGGGAAATGGCGAGATGCCATGAATTCTGAGATGCAGTCCATGTACACCAACCAAGTTTGGAACTTGGTAGACTTGCCCGAAGGTATTGTACCTATTGGGTGCAAGTGGATCTTTAAGAGAAAGATCGGTGCAGATGGACAGATCGACACTTATAAGGCAAGGTTGGTGGCAAAGGGGTATCGTCAAAGGCAAGGATTGACTATGACGAAACTTTCTCACCAGTTGCCATGATAAAGTCGATCAGAATTCTTCTTGCCATTGCTGCATACTTTGATTACGAGATCTGGCAGATGGATGTAAAAACCGCTTTCCTTAATGGAACATTGAGGAGGAAGTGTATATGATACAACCTGAGGGTTTTACATCCAAAGAGTGTCCAGACAAAGTATGCAAGCTTCAAAGATCCATCTATGGATTGAAGCAAGCTTCTCGTAGTTGGAACATAAGGTTTGATGAGGCTATCAAATCTTATGACTTCATTAAGAATGAAGATGAACCATGTGTGTATAAGAAAATCAGTGGGAGTGCTATCACTTTTCTCGTACTTTACGTTGATGACATCTTACTCATTGGGAATGATGTAGGGATGTTATCATCAGTAAAGGTTTGGTTGTCAAAGAACTTCTCCATGAAGGATTTGGGAGAAGCATCCTACGTATTAGGAATACGTATCTATAGAGATAGATCTAAGAGGATGCTTGGCTTGACCCAATCCATGTACATAGATACCATTGTCAAAAGGTTTGGCATGGAAAATTCCAAGAGAGGTCTCATACCAATGAGACATGGGATTAATCTCTCTAAGGAGCAGTCTCCTAAGACTCCTGAAGAGAGGGCAGCCATGGATAGAGTCCCCTATGCTTCGGCTATAGGGTCTATCATGTATGCCATGCTATGTACAAGGCCTGATGTGGCATTTGCTCTAAGTGTTACGAGCAGATATCAGGCAAATCCAGGTGAAACACACTGGATGGCAGTGAAATGTATCCTTAAGTACTTGAGAAGGACTAAGGATATATTTCTGGTTTATGGAGGAGGGGACTTGAAACTTCGGGCATATACTGACTCGAGTTTCCAGTCAGATCCAGATGATAGCAAGTCTACATCTGGGTTTGTGTTCACTTTGAACGGGGGTGCAGTGAGCTGAGAGTTCCAAGCAAGAAACCACTGCAGACTCGACGACAGAAGCTGAGTACATTGCTGCAGCTGAAGCCGCCAAGGAGGCAGTGTGGATGAAGAAGTTCATCACCGACCTTGGTGTGGTGCCAGGTGTGACTCTGATCCAATCCCATGTTGTGTGACAACAATGGGGCCATTGCGCAAGCGAAAGAGCCGCGGTCTCATCAGAAGTCGAAGCACATTCTGAGGCGATTTCACTGATCAGGGAGATAATCACTAGAGGAGATGTACTGGTGGAAAGAGTTCCTTCAGTCGACAACATTGCAGATCCATTGACGAAGCCTCTGTCTCAAATTGTGTTTGAGCGCCACCTAGAGTCTATGGGTTTAAGGTAAAGGTGATTGGCTTTAGTCCAAGTGGGAGATTGTTAGTTATGGATGTCCTCAAGCCAATCATAACTTGTACAATCTTGTTCTTTGATAATAATAATAAGGCTTTTATATTCATTATGTTAATTCGTTTATCGTTTCATTATGAAGTCCATGAATATGCGCAATGGATATTAATTATGATGAGATCATAACAATGAGATTAATATCCTTTAAACGTATATTCTTAATTGTTCCTAGTCGGAGGATATCGAGAAGGACATCGGATATCCGGTTAGGCTAGTACAGGTTGCACCTGCTCATATGATGAGGGTGGCTGGTCTCATAGTCACTTGTGTGGGGACACTAAGGTGAATCTGTAGGTGCTCATTGGAGAATGAGTTCACTGAACTGATCCGTTATGAATCGCTGGATGGTAATGTTACCTAACTGTCAACCAGCTAGATTCATTGTCACAGTGGCGTGATTGGTCCTTAGACCTGAGACACCAAGACACCTTGTTGGTGGACTTCTGGGTTTTGACCTTGACTTATAGATCTCTAGCCATGAGGTCTTAATCAGTTAAGTGTTCGGATCTAGCGGAATACCTTCGAAGGTGATTGTGTGGTCAATATGGGATCGCGCTCGCTCTCGGTAATAGGAGAGTGAATGCTCTACGAAGGATGCCTGATAGTCCCTGGCCAGGGCAAGACTACTTATCAGAAAAGGAGTTTTCTGATATTGTTATGCGGCATCTAAACCGAGTGAGTGTGCAATTTAGGGTTTGACAGTTGACTCCATACCCTAAGTGCACTCGGGAGCATTGTACGAGCGAAGGATTATAGTCACGTGGTAACTGATGATACAAAAGGTTCCTTGAATGGGTTGCTGAACCCCAATGCTTCCAGGATCAAGTGGTGTTGCTTGGCACCCAACTTGATTGGAAGCCCGGTCAATTATCGTGAGACGATAATTGATTGTGTAATTAATTAATATGAGATGTTAATTAATTACCATAAGTCAATAAGAGTTATTGAGCTTAATGGGCTGAAAACTGGACTAGCAGTTGGGCCTAGAGGGTCACACGCATAAGAGTTCCGAGCAGACTGGGCAAGGTGTTCTTTATAGACAATGACTGGGTTTTTGTGAAAACCGCGGTGTCTATAAATATACGCTGAGAGTTAAACCCTGGGCCAAGCTCCAGGCTAACCCTGGCCGCCCCCCTCCTCTCTCTCCCAGGGCGCCCCCACCCCTCTCTCCTCTCTCTGGCACATGGTGGAGCTGAGATCCGGGAGACGCGTGGAGAACGAGGAGATCCCGTCTGCGTCCGGAGCTCGCGTGATACGTCTAGAGGCCGGACACTTGAACGGCTTGAAGCACCGGCGCCTCCTGCGCCACCTCCTCCCCAGATTCGGAGTTACGCAACCCCGCAAAGGTAAAGATGAGATCTGCCTGTGCGTGGTTTACCGTTTTGTGTTCGATCCGACCGCCGGCAACGATATCTACCTGTGGAAATCGCGTTTCCGCTGCGCCCAGCCGCACGATTCCTTACAACTATTACATTATTAACATAACTCCGGTATTGTCTTTCAGACTGCGTAGCTCGACAAGACTCACTCAGACTTTTGATAAAGAAAAATTTGAATATGAAACCCCATAATTACTAGAAAATATGTTGCTTCTCAAAAATTTGAATATCGAGGAATTACCGAAGTACGAATATCGAGATATAATTGATTTATTATTTTTTAAAGGAATTTTCACTTGATAAAATTTTATTTTAAAAAAATCAACGAAAACCATCATAAATTTATCACCTTCTAATTAATTTATGTTTAAATTTTATCTTAATTAGATATTATTTAGATATAAAATTAAATATATTAATTTAAGTTTAAAAAAGTCAAAATATTTGCTTTATAGGCTTGCTTTCTTTAAAGTAAGGAAATCGGGCCACTGTAGGTCCGATTTCACTATATTTACATTAAAAAAAATGACGGCGCTTGAGCAAGTACGGACGCGGCCGTTGACAGTCAAAATTATGTTATTTTATGAATTAAAATTTTAAGTATGTTATTCACCTAATAATATTTGAAACTATATTATTTTTAAAAAAACCCAAAGTCCACTCTCTGACCACCAAGAACGACGATCGCACCTTCTTTCCTATGCGTCAGTCATGTTGAAAGACGGGAGCGTGTGAAAAGGCATCAACTTTCCTTCTCTGCCGGTACCGGGACGATGACCTGCAAACCTAGAAAGGATCAGGGGGAGCCCAGTTGATGAACGGGGGAACCCTCCGATGCCCAAGTCAGATCAGACTGAGGGGGGAGCAAGAATGGAAGGTTCTCCGATGTGTGTTCGCGCGTGGGCGGAGTGTGTATAAGCTAGATTGCGTACCTTTGCATGGGGATTATTTGTGCCTTTTATAGGCAAGGGAGATGAAGGGTCTGAACGCAATCTCCTACAATGATGTTCGAAGGGACGCGTCGGTTGAAGTCCCTAGGCGGGGAGTTGTCCGTTTGAGGCGCCTGTTGGGCTCTTCCTTCGCGGTTAATGAGCGGTTAATGCCCTTTAACCTGGGCGCGTGTCACGCCGTTATCGTAACTGCCTGTGAGAGGTGAAGGGCTGCTCTCAGTCCTCTGGCCAAGAGGCACCGAGCAGGGCCCTGTTCGGTTACCGAGCAGGCTGTGCGGTGCCTAGTGCTCGGAAGTAGTGAGGGGCGTTCGGTGATAGGTCGTGCCCTACTCGAACAGTTGCGGGTGTCTGGAGACGGCCCTTGGGAGCCCTTGGACGCCTGGTGGTCAGAGCATGTTCGAAAGCCTTTGGCTGAACCCAAGGACACGTGGCTCAATGATCGGAGCCCAGGCGCCCTACTGGGTCATGATGGGCCGTGACGGGCCATGATAGGCCCGCAGGCCTAGGAGACTAGAAATGGCCTCTATAATATCTATTACGCAACATCTTCTGTGTATCTAAGGTCTTGTAAATTGAATACAGTAGGCACGACTTTCCTGATCTAGTCTATATTTTATCAGATACGCTCTTGCCTTTTTATGTTAAGAAATCTTCTTCTTTCTTCCAGAGAGAAAGGTAACTACTAATATAGGAGGCTATTAGCCAAAGATGCGGACCATAGATAAAATAGGTATGAGTTGACTGACACGTGATCATTCTCTCTTAATATCTTTTTCATAGTTTTAAATGCTTGCAGGTTTACGGTACTATGCAAAAAAATAAGTTAGCATTACAATCATTTGTATTGAAAATATGCACCAATATGAGAAGACTCAACGAACATATCAACAACTACTTTTTCCAGAAGAAGAATAAAAAGAGAAGATGAGATCGCAAGGTGTGGGAATGAAGTTGAAAAGAGTCTTGTTGCCCAGCTAGCTAGCCCAGAGGGGGGGTGAATGGGTTATCAAAAATTTGGTCTCTGATTAAAACCTGTTTACTAAAAAGATTACACAGCAACTTAACAGAAGTTAGAGTTAGAAGAAATAAGATAGCAATCACACAAAGCACATCCACAAGACACAAGAATTTTTATCCTGGTTCGGAACTCTCTCCATAGGAGACCTACGTCCAGTCCCTGAGCAATGCCTCAGGATTTCACTACCAAGGGAACAATTCCCCTCAATGAAACTACAACACCCAGCTCAGCTGGTCTTCCTTCAACTCGAAGGGGACAACACCCTGGATACTACCAGGTCTTCCTTCACAACCGAAGGGAACCACACCTGGATACCACCAGGTCTTCTTTCACAACCGAAGGGAACCACACAAGGAATAATGAAAGACTTTCAAGCCCCTAGATCAAGCTTTTGATAAGCAAAGATCTGAAGCAACTAGAACTGAGAGCAAGAAGATGTTAAGCAGGAATCGCTCTCAGAACTATACAAGCTCTCACAGGATTTTCACAAGCTAGTTGAGAGCAAAAGAGCTACAGGAAAGAGGAATGACAATTCTTGGCTCTAGACTTTCTTCAGAAGGATTGAGAGGTTGAATATCTGATCAATATGTCCGGTCATCCTTCTGTCTTTGAATTTATAGCTTCAATTTGAAATCTAAATGTTGAAGTGTCCGTTGTCTCTTATCCAGGTGTACGTTAGATTGGTCTGCAACGAAGCTTCTATCTTTAGTCTTTTACCTCTAGTACACGCCAAAGAGATAACTTGATGTCTTGTATCTTGTATGTCCAACGTTGTACAGATGAGTCTTGTCAGATATCTGCGAGCATATCAACAATTAATAGTGGACAGCTATGACTGTCGTAATTGTTAGTTAGTTGCAGATATAGAAAGATATTACAATATATAGCAAAGCTCCTTTCTGTCTAAAAAAAGGACGTAGACAGAGTAGCATAAAAGTAGAAGATATTGTCTGCATGCATGGGAGATATGATCAGAGAGCATTAATGCGTAGCAGTCAACAGATAATATGTGACTTGACTTTTCAACGCTATTAAAAAGCATTATACTGATAGAAAAGAAATTCGATATATAAACAATCCCGATGCCTTTTGACTTATGAAGTCGTTATGCGATAACAGACAAATCGTTATGACAGAGCATTTATAATGATGAAGTCGTTATGAGTTATAACAAGTCGTATGAACTTATAAAGAAATCGTTATGACTATCAAGTCATTATGAACTGTAAAGAAATCGTTATGATAACTTATGAAGTCGTTACAATCAGCGAGTCGATGCGAGTTCTACAGAAATCATTCTGAAAACTTATGAAGTCGTTACAACAAGCAAGTCGTTGCGAGTTCCAAAGAAATCATTACGAGAACTAAGAAATCGTTACGAGAACTAAAAAATCGTTACGGCTACCAAGTCGTTACGAGTTTCAAGAAATCGTTACGAGAACTAAAGAAATCGTTACGGCTACCAAGCCGTTACGAGTTTCAAAGAAATCGTTACGAGAAAAAACTAAAAGAATCGTTACGAGAACTAAGAAATCGTTACGGCTACCAAGTCGTTACGAGTTCAAAGAAATCGTTACGAGAACTAAAGAAATCGTTACGGCTACCAAGTCGTTACGAGTTTCAAAGAAATCGTTACGAGAACTAAGAAATCGTTACGGCTACCAAGTCGTTACGGGTTCTAAAGAAATCGTTGCGAAGTCTTAAAGAAATCGTTGCGGCTAGAGATCGTTACGGGTTCTAAAGAAATCGTTGCGGTCTTAAAGAAATCGTTACGGCTAGAGAGTCGTTACGGGTTCTAAAGAAATCGTTGCGATGTCTAAAGAAATCGTTACGGTATCGATTTGTTTGAATTTTCCGGTCAGAGAGGAAATCGTTCTGCTTATCAAAGAAGTCGATACAAAGACTTGGACAGAATGAGATGAGATTTACCTGATTGTCTTGAACTTTCATTTTTTTTTATTTCTGTTCTCAAGGCTCAAGTAATCCATTAGTACTATTTTTTAATCATCAAAATTATTATATAAATGAATGAATTATTTATTATAGGGACAGTTGGTCATCAATCTCCCCTTTTGATGATGACAAAATATACTAAACATTATACAAAAAATAACCATGTTTTTCAGAATGACTTAGTTTTCTCCCCCATTTTGTCAATAAGCAAAAAGATGAGCTGTGAGACAAAGAAGAGAGAGACCATTGAATTAAGTATGAGAAAGGTAGTACAAAGGAGATAACAAGGAGGCATGCTGTGAGATGACAGCCATGCCTTGATCTCAAGTTCTTCAAACGTCTGTTGGAAAACCCCAGAAGCAACTGAGAAATTGGGACCCATGGATGGGGTGGTCCGCTGAATGTAGAGTTGATGCTGCTGCTCCAGGAATGTCCCATACTGAGCGGGGTCAAGGATGAATCGGTAAAAGGTACTTTTCCCAAAACTAGCTCTATGGAGAAATCTATCCAGAGAGATGGGATAGAAGATCTGCTTATCAAGGAGGTCCTGCTTCAGAGCATAAAAAGCAGTGTATCTAGCTGCCCACTGAACATAGATCTCCTGGATTGGAGTTATGGAGTTGAGATCCAAGAAAACTTCTACTGAAAGAAGTGGCTTGCACTGACGGGCTAGATCACTATTAATTGATTCCAATTGAAGACGGGGGGCAATGTATATTTTCCCATTCTGAGGGAGAAAGCCTCTCACACTCAGACATGAGTGGAGCCAAAGTTTGAGCAGAAATGCGGCCAGAGTGGTATTCTCTGAAGATGAACCGCAAGAAGGAGGGTAATCTGCCCTGCTTGGCTGACAGCCGGCCCATCTGCCTTGCAAACATATCTAGTGCATGAGAACCTGCATCTGAATCAAATACTAAGGAATGCAACTTTGGCAGAAGAACTGGAGTATCCACCTGGAAGGATGCAAATTCTATCTTGAGTGGAAGGTTCACAGGGTGCTCTGTTCTTAGCGAGACAATGGTGGAATTGAACTGGCTAAACTGAACTTCAGGCAGCTTGTTCAAGTAGCAGAAATCACTGTAAAGCTGGAAGTTCTTGGCAATCCGAATCTCTTTCAGAATGAAGGATCCCCAAGCGTTTTATGCTGAATGACAAACCACTCAGAAAGAGTGAGTGGATGAGGTCTGTGGGTGAGAGATTCTGCCCTGGCAGTCAAAAACTTTGCATACTGCGCCTTAGTGCCCTTGACATTCGCCCACTGTTCTTCAGTCTTGAACTCAGTGCCCTCAAGGATTTTGGATTTCTGGAGGTGGGTCAACTGGGTAAGAGGAAGAGTAATGTTTAGGTGTTCGGATAGGTTAAGGAAGGGAATGCCATATATGGTGGAGAGAATGCACTTCTGAAGGTATTCTTTATAGATTTGTCTTCTTGGAGGCTCGAGGGTAAGAGAGTACCAAAGGGGAGGAAATAAAGGTACAGAGAGGGTGCGAGCAGATGAGGAAGTTTTCCTCTTTTTCTTGGCAGGACTGGGAGGATCAGTCTGTGAATGTGAGTGGAGGTGGAGAGAATTGAAATAAGTATGTTTCTCTCAAAGTCATCTAGAATATTGGTGTCAAAAACACCAAGAAGTAGAGGTTTTTCCGGAAAGAAATAGACATAAGAAGGAGGAATAGGAGGATAGAAGAGGTGTTGGGATTAAAGGATGAAGAGGTTGAATTGGAGTGGTTTGAGTTTGAGGTGGAGAGGGTGAGAAAGATGATGGGGCTGAGGTGTGAGAAGGAGTGGGAGAGAAGGTGGGTTGAGATGAGATGATAGAGGATGATGGTTGGGTGCGAGGTACTGGGTGTTTTATAGTTGGTGGAGCAGGAGGGGCGGTGAGAGGAGAGGTAGGTGAGGACAAAATTGGAGTTGCAAGAATTGAAGTGTCAGGGGCTGAAGTAGCTGCCATGGGCTCTTTCCCTTTGACTTCTCTGACAACTGAAGAGGGTCCTGATGACCTTGAAGCTTGCCCTGATGGCCCTGGTGGCCCTGATGCTTGAACTGATGGCCCTGTTGGCCGACAGACTTCTGCTGGAGGCCCTGGTGGCCTAGGAACTTCAGCTGGACTGCTCTGAGTGGGTGTAGGAGGGACACCACTAGACCTTGAAAGATTAGCCAGCAATTGCTTCATATCAGACATTTCTTTATTGAACCACCTCATTGCATTTCGAATTGAGGATAGGTCAGAGGAGGTTGAAGCTTGATGATAGCAATAATGCCCTGAACACTTGTCTGAACTGAGAGAAAGACTTCCCCTTGAGCTTTCAGCAATGCCATAATAGGCTTCAGATTTACTTTTCTGAGACTCTTTCTTGGCCTTTGTGAGCCACTCTCTTTTGCTTCCTTGCTGAATGACAGGCTCCTCAAGATTGATATTGCTTGCACTTGGGCCTTCACTAACAGGAACACTGACAGGAGGTGGAATTTCCTCAAAGCCCACTTGCTCCCCCTGAATAGGAGCAGGGAGTTCAACACTTTCTTGCTCCCCCTGGGCAGAAGCATCCTCCAAAACAATTTGTTCCAAGTGGCCTTCTGCCACGGATTCAGACACTTCAGGTTCAAGGATACTTTGCTCCCCTTGGCTAGGAGCTTCTTCCATGACCACATCTCGTTGAGAACCTGCTTGGATCTTAACATTTGCAATTGGTTCAGACTGAATTTCTGTATGGCCTGGTGCCATAACTTCTTCTTCAACACGTCCACCTTCTTTAGAAGGAGCTGAGGTGGAGGGAATTGAATCCAAAACTTCTCTTAAAATAGAGGCGACTAAGGTGGTGGGCAAAGAGTCTGCCACACCAGCTGCACTAACTTCCAACTGAACTTCTGGAGAATGAGAGATAATCTCCACAGCAGGTGATTCTGAAACTTCTGCCTGGCTTGCCACAACGGTTACTGTTGCTTGCTTCTGCTGCTGCTGCTTGCTCTGCTGCTGCTGCTTGCTCTGCTGCTGCTGCTTGCTCTCTGCTGCTGCTGCTTGCTGCTGCTTCTTGCTTGCTCTGCTGCTGCTTGCTTGCTGCTGCTGCTCTGCTGCTGCTGCTTACTCTTGAATTCTGGGAAATCTCCAATGATCGCTTCTCCTTCAGCCACAGAAGTCTTGACCAAACTCCATCTTGTTGAAAAACCACTCTTCTTCAGGTTTCTGGACCTTATAGACTGGCCCATCTTCTCTACTACTGCTCCAGATACATCTACTCCGAAATGCTTGAAAATTTTGGTGAGTAGATGAGCATAGGGTAAGGAAACATTTAACTTGCTCTTGGTTTCCCAGATCTGAGCACTGGCAAATTTCATTCTCTCAATTATTACTGCGGCCAGATTTATCTCCTTGTTCTGGATTACCCAGAACATCAAGTCTGAGTCTGCCCTAGTGCAAGAAGAAAAGGTAGCACTTCGAGGAACTATGATTTGGCAGACAATAAAGTGGAGCAACCGATTGAAAGCTGACATCTGATTTATATCCAATTTTCCATCCTTCAGCTTAAACCCTGGACCAATAATGCCAAGACCCTTAGCTTCATCATTTACTGAGTCCATACCACTAAAACCTGATGTTTTCACTCCAAACAAGGTACTTAGTAACTCACGGTCTATTCTGATTTGGATACCCTTGACAGAGGAGACAAGGGACCCATCTGCTTCTGATTTCAAACAGATGAAGAAAGCTTTCACCAAGTCCGGATAGCTTACCTCGGTGAAGGTAACCACATCCAACCATTGCATCCGTCTCAAAGCTTCAACTAGACTGCTCATTCCACTTTTCTCAAGATTCTGAACATCCACGGCCTTATTTCCACAGATCTTCGTCTTCACAAAGGTAAATCTTTCTTGCTCCTTGGGGACAGAAACTCAGCACTGTAGCCCCAACACTTCGGAGATCATCGGAGCGGCATGGGTAGAGAGGAGAAAGATTTCTGGAGGAGGAAGATGATGGAAAGGATGGAAGCTCTCGAAGGGATTCTTCGCGGGAAGAGAAGAAGGCTTCGAAAGTTGCAGAGAGTCGATCCCAAAATCGTTAGGGCATCGGCTTTGGGTGACCAGATAGAGGATAAAAAGGGTAAAGGTAGAAGACGAGTCGTTCCCGGAATGATTTGACTGATTAAAATTAATTCTCGAAAGGCGAAGCGCCAAAAAGCGGTAATAGCAGAAGGCGACAAAAAGGTTTGACGAGTCAAACCGCTTTCAACACAATAGTGGTCAAAGTTAATGTAGATAACTGAGTTTTGCCTATCTTTAAAGAGGGAAATATTTCATTTATTCCAAAAAAAATTTATATGCCAATAGAATTACAGAGATCTTTTCACAAATTGCACATCCCTAATTCCCTTCTAAGAGATGTAAATCTCTCTTCAGGTAGGGCTTTTGTAAAGATATCTGCCAATTGACCAATTGTATCTATAAAAGAAATTTCTAAATTACCACTAGCTACATGGTCTCGAATGAAATGATATCTTACCTCATGTGTTTAGTCCTTGAGTGTTGTACTGGATTCTTGGTGAGATTGATGGCACTTGTGTTATCACACAATAGCGGAATTTGCTTGATATGAATGCCGAAATCCTCAAGTTGTTGCTTTATCCAAAGAAGTTGTGTACAGCAACTTCCAGCAGCAACATATTTTGCCTCAGCTGTTGATAAAGCTACTGAATTTTGTTTCTTGGATGACCATGATATTAAACATCCTACAAGAAATTGACAACACCCACTGGTGCTTTTTCTATCTACTTTGCATCCAGCATAATCAGCATCTGAATATCCTACTAATTCTATTTCACAGGATCTAGGATACCAGAGACCTAAATCATGAGTTCTAGCCAGATATCTAAATATCCTTTTTACTGAAATTAAATGAGACTCTCTAGGGTCCGCCTGATATCTAGCACACATGCATACACTGAACAAAATGTCTGGTCTACTTGCAGTTAAGTAAAGTAATGATCCTATCATACCTCGATAATTCTTTTGATCTACCTTTTTACTTTTTGATCACTGTCCATTCTGGTTGATGTGCTCATTGGGGTGATAATGGCTTTGCATCTTCAAATCCAAATTTCTTTAACAGCTCTTTGGTGTACTTGGCTTGACAGATATGAGTGCCATCCTTCCCTTGCTTGATTTGCAATCCAAGGAAGTAGCTTAGCTCCCCCATCAAGCTCATTTCGAATTCTCCCTGCATTAGCTTTTCAAAGTACTTGCAAAGAGATTCATCAGTAGATCAAAAATAATATCATCTACATATATTTGTACAATAAGTATATGTTTAACCTTAGATTTTATAAATAATGTACTATCTACTTTACCTCTAGTGAAACCATGATCTAATAAGAAAGTACTGAGCCTTTCATACCAGGCTCTAGGTGCTTGCTTTAAACCATATAAAGCCTTATGTAGTTTAAATACATGATTTGGAAATTCGGTGTCATCAAAACCTGGAGGTTGTTCAACATAAACTTCTCCTTGATAAAACCATTTAAAAAGGCTGATTTGACATCTATTTGAAATAATTTTAAATCAAATGCAGATGCATAAGCAAGTAAAATCCTAATAGCCTCAAGTCTAGCTACAGGTGCATAAGTTCATCGAAATCTATGCCTTCCTCTTGGGAGTAGCCTTGAGCCACCAATCTGGCTTGTTCCTTAAGATTATTCCAGACTCATCCAGTTTATTTCTGAACACCCACTTGGTGCCAATAACTGAATGATTGGATGGTCTAGGAACAAGTGACCATACTTGATTTCTCTTGAACTGATTTAGTTCATCTTGCATGGCTAATATCCAAGATTCATCAGATAAAGCTTCATTGACTGTCTTAGGCTCTATTGAGAAACAAAGGCTAAATAATCACATGGAATTACATTACCTCTTGTTCTTACCCCTACGGATGGATCACCAATAATGTTTTCAGGAGGGTGATCTTTTTGATGTCTCCATTCTTTTGGAAGATCTTCATGTTGGATTTCAGTTTGCTGCAGTTCTTCCAACGGTGGATCTTCCTTGTCCTTAATTGAGGTATTCTTTAATTTTCGGACAAGTCATCTGCATCATCAATGTCACTAATTTCTTCCTTTTTCAAGGAAGGGTTAGATTCATCAAAAATAACATGCATATACTGTTCAATTAACAATGAACGTTTATTGAAGACTCTATAACCTTTGGGTTTAGAAGTGTACCCCATAAAGATGTCTTCATCTGATTTGGCATCCAACTTACCAATGTCCCTTTTTCCATTTGTGGATGAAGCAAGGACATCCAAAAATCCTGAATGGCTGATCTTGGCTTCTTTCCTTTGTAGAGTTCATAAGCAGTCTTCTTCAGAATCGGCCTGATCATTACTCTATTAATGATATAACATGCAGTGTTGATGGCTTCAGCCCAGAAGTATCTTGGCAAATCATATTCTGATAACATGGTTCTAGCCATATCCAAAAGAGTCTGTTTTTCCTCTCAGCAATTCCATTCTGTTGAGGTGTCCTTGGGGCTGAGAAATTGTGCTCAATTCCTTGATCATCACAGAACTTTGTGAACTTTTCATTCTGAAACTCACCACCATGATCTGATCTGATAGAGACAATTGTGAACTTCTGATCTTTTTGAACTTTCTTACTGAAGCTGACAAAATTTTCAAATGTGTCATCTTTGTGCTCTAGAAAGGATACCCAAGTGAATCTTGAATAATCATCAACTATTACAAATCCGAAATTCTTTGCTAGACTGGTGGTCCTCATTGGCCCAAATAGATCCATATGAAGTAATTCTAAGGCTTTGAGGTGGTTACTACAGTCTTTGATTTGAAGGAGCTTTTGGTGTGCTTTCCTCTTGCACAAGGTTTGCAGATGCTATCCATCTAGAATTGACCTTTGGCAGTCCTTCCACTAGCTTTTCTTTCTGAGCTTATTCAAACCGTCTAAGCTGCAGTGACCAATCTTCTGTGCCACAGCTCTGTTGATTGATCTTTGCTGGCTGCCAAACACACATCTTGATTCTTGAGTTCTCGAGATAGAGAACATACAAGTTTCTTTCTCTGAAGGCTTCAAAATGACTGCACCATCCTTTAATATACTGCACTTTGATTCTTGGAACTGAAATGATGGCCTTTGTCACACAACTGACTGATGCTGATGAGATTGTGCTTTAATCCTTTGACCAGCATTACATCTTCAAAACTGATTTTCCTTTGATGTTCACAGACCCACTTCCTATCACAGTGCCTTTTCCATTATCTCCATAGGTGACTGTACCTTCTTCAGCTTGGAGATCAACAAATATCTTCTTGTTGCCTGACATATGCCTTGAGCACCACTATCCAAATACCATTTGGATGCTCGAGGGTTAACCTGAAATGAGAACATCAAGCTTTAGGTACCCAAATTCTTTTGGGTCCTGATTGGTTAGTATCATCAATTTTACCTTTTAATATCCATTTTTTATGTCTTGTAGGCATGTAATTTTAATATGTCCTAACTTATTGCAGTGACTGCAGCAGGATAACTTAGTCACTTTTTCTATATATTGAAATCAGCTTTGTATGCTATATCTTGTTCGAGTACAAATTTTGGTTGGATATGTGTTAGGGTATATTATGGTTTCTTCATTGTCTGGGGGTGTATATCCTAATCCATTTTTCTTTTTACCCGATCTCCTAGCACCTTTAATATTAAGAGTTTTTACCATTGGTAAATTTTTTAGTGTACTTGATAGATTATCATTTTCTTTATTTAGTCTTTCTATTTCTATTTTAAGTTCACCTAAGTCTCTTGTTTTTCTAAATGATTTATTTTCTTATTTTTCTCTTTTAAATCTTCACATAATAATCATTCCTTCTTTTATGTTCAGTAATTTGTTTTTCAAGTTCTTCATTTTCTGTTCTTAGGTCTGAGTTTGTATTTTCTAAACAGATTATATTTTTCTTACTAGTTTAAGTAATTTGCATACTTCTTTATATTTTTCATAAAGTTCATTAAAAGCATTTTCTAAATTATCAGAATCTGAATCATTGCATGAATCAAAAGAAGAGTCAGAAGTTACCTTGTCTTCGGTGTTGGCCATGAGAGCCAAGTTGGCTTCTTCACCTTCACTGCTCGAGCTTGACTCACTGTCTGAGTCACTGCTGTTCTCCCAAGCAGCTGCCATTGCCTTCTTTTTGTACTTCTTGAATCTTCTGAGGTTGTCCTTCTTTTTGTGATCATTTTTCTTAAGCGTTGGACAGTCTGCCTTGATGTGTCCAGGCTTCTTGCATTCATAGCAGATCACTTCTCCTTTCTTCTGATCCTTTGCTTCTGTTTTTCTGAAGTCTTTATTTTTCTTGAAAAATCTTCTTCCAGACTGATACTTCTTCTTCTTTGCTAGAATCCTTTGAAGTCGTCTAGACAGCATGGCTTCTTCATCATCACTGTCTTTACTACTTTCACTATTATCCAAAGATTCTTCTGAGTTGTCTTCACTTACTTTGAGAGCATTTGATTGTTTTCTTCTGCTGGAGGATTCTCCTAATCTCTCCATGTTTATCTCGTGAGCCATGAGAGATCCTATTAGCTTTTCCAATGACATTAATTTAAATTATTGGCTTCTCAATGGCTGTTACCTTTGGAGTCCATGAAGATGGTAGAGATCTGAGGACTTTTCTAACCATATCTGGTACATTATAAACTTTTCCCAAACCAGCTAATCATTTGTAATATCTGTGAATCTTGAACATCTGAGTTATTGATTCACTTGACTGCATCTGGAATCTTTCATATTGAGCCACAAGAATATCGATTCTTGTCTCCTTTACCTTGTCTGTCCCTTCATATGTAATTCTGAGCTTTTCCCACATCTCCATTGCGGATTTGCAGGCTGAAACTCTGTTGAATCTTTCTTGCTGAGGGCACAGCAAAGAATGCTCTTGGCATTGCAGTTTAGGGATATTCCTCTTCTGTCGTCATCTGTCCACTGAGCCTTTGCATTTGTGACTAGAGATCACCTTCTTCTACAATGGACCATATTGTGTAATCGTGGCCTTGTAGAAAGTACTCCATTCTTGTCTTCCAATAGGTATAATCTTCTCCATCGAACAAGGGAGGCCTGTTGACTGACTGACCTTCGAAGTTGCTTTGGGCTGCCATTGATCTTTACTCTTCAGATCGTTGGATCTTCTTCTTTGTCGAAGAGACTTGCTCTGATACCACTTGTTGCCCAGCTAGCTAGCCCAGAGGGGGGGTGAATGGGTTATCAAAAATTGGTCTCTGATTAAAACCTGTTACTAAAAAGATTACACAGCAACTTAAACAGAAGTTAGAGTTAGAAGAAATAAGATAGCAATCACACAAAGCACATCCACAAGACACAAGGATTTTTATCCTGGTTCGGAACTCCTCTCCACAGGAGACCTACGTCCAGTCCCTGAGCAATGCCTCAGGATTTCACTACCAAGGGAACAATTCCCCTCAATGAAACTACAACACCCAGCTCAGCTGGTCTTCCTTCAACTCGAAGGGGACAACACCCTGGATACCACCAGGTCTTCCTTCACAACCGAAGGGAACCACACCCTGGATACCACCAGGTCTTCCTTCACAACCGAAGGGAACCACACAAGGAATAATGAAAGACTTTCAAGCCCCTAGATCAAGCTTTTGATAAGCAAAGATCTGAAGCAACTAGAACTGAGAGCAAGAAGATGTTAAGCAGGAATCGCTCTCAGAACTATACAAGCTCTCACAGGATTTTCACAAGCTAGTTGAGAGCAAAGAGCTACAGGAAAGAGGAATGACAATTCTTGGCTCTAGACTTTCTTCAGAAGGATTGAGAGGTTGAATATTGATCAATATGTCCAGTCATCCTTCTGTCTTTGAATTTATAGCTTCAATTTGAAATCTAAACGTTGAAGTGTCTGTTGTCTCTTATCCAGGTGTACGTTAGACTGGTCTGCAACGAAGCTTCTTATCTTTAGTCTTTTACCTTCTAGTACACGCCAAAGAGATAACTTGATGTCTTGTATCTTGTATGTCCAATGTTGTACAGATGAGTCTTGTCAGATATCTGCGAGCATATCAACAATAAATAGTGGACAGCTATGACTGTCGTCGATTGTTAGTTGCAGATAGAACAGATATTGCAATATATAGCAAAGCTCCTTTCTGTCTAAAAAAAGGACGTAGACAGAGTAGCATAAAAGTAGAAGATATGTCTGCATGCATGGGAGATATGATCAGAGAGCATTTAATGCGTAGCAGTCAACAGATAATATGTGACTTTGACTTTTCAACGCTATTAAAAAGCATTATACTGATAGAAAAGAAAATTCGATATATAAACAATCCCGATGCCTTATGACTTATGAAGTCGTTATGCGATAACAGACAAATCGTTATGACAGAGCATTTATAATGATGAAGTCGTTATGAGTTATAGCAAGTCGTTATGAACTTATAAAGAAATCGTTATGACTATCAAGTCATTATGAACTGTAAAGAAATCGTTATGATAACTATGAAGTCGTTACAATCAGCGAGTCGATGCGAGTTCTACAGAAATCGTTCTGAAAACTTATGAAGTCGTTACAACAAGCAAGTCGTTGCGAGTTCCAAAGAATCGTTACGAGAACTAAAGAAATCGTTACGAGAACTAAAGAATCGTTACGAGAACTAAAGAAATCGTTACGGCTACAAGTCGTTACGAGTTTCAAAGAAATCGTTACGAGAACTAAAGAAATCGTTACGGCTACCAAGTCGTTACGAGTTTCAAAGAAATCGTTACGAGAACTAAAGAAATCGTTACGGCTACCAAGTCGTTACAAGTTTCAAAGAAATCGTTACGAGAACTAAAGAAATCGTTACGGCTACCAAGTCGTTACGAGTTTCAAAGAAATCGTTACGAGAACTAAAGAAATCGTTACGGCTACCAAGTCGTTACGAGTTTCAAAGAAATCGTTACGAGAATTAAAGAAATCGTTACGGCTACCAAGTCGTTACGAGTTTCAAAGAAATCGTTACGAGAACTAAAGAAATCGTTACGGCTACCAAGTCGTACGGGTTCTAAAGAAATCGTTGCGAAGTCTTAAAGAAATCGTTGCGGCTAGAGAGTCGTTACGGGTTCTAAAGAAATCGTTGCGATGTCTTAAAGAAATCGTTACGGCTAGAGAGTCGTTACGGGTTCTAAAGAAATCGTTGCGATGTCTTAAAGAATCGTTACGGCTAGAGTCGTACGGGTTCTAAAGAAATCGTTGCGATGTCTTAAAGAAATCGTTACGGTATCGATTTGTTTTGAATTTTCCAGTCAGAGAGGAAATCGTTCTGCTTATCAAAGAAGTCGATACAAAGACTTGGACAGAATGAGATGAGATTTACCTGATTGTCTTGAACTTTCATTTTTCTTTTATTTCCTGTTCTCAAGGCTCAAGTAATCCATTAGTACTATTTTGTTAATCATCAAAATTATTATATAAATGAATGAATTATTTATTATGGGGACAGTCTGGTCATCAAGTCTCTCCAACCTAAAAAAAAACCCTCCTGCACTAGTCTTCCAGATCATTCTAGTTGTTTATGCAAAATCTTTGTTTTGAGAGAAATAGCTTTGTGTCTGAGAGTTAGGTTATTACATATTTTACTTCTTCTCATATATTATCTCAGAAAACTCTGTGAACATCAAAAAAAGAAAACAAAAAAGAAAACACAGCAGAACAGAGCAAGATAGGTCCATCTATTGGCCCATTATCTAATGGCCCAAGCACCCCTATGCAAGGGGTCATTTTAAGAAACCCCTCACCTCCCCACTACAAAAAGTCTCCAGCAAAAAAGAGAACCTTCTGGAGCAGTGTGTGGAGAGCTTTTGGGGAGGGGGAAGTGCTAGCTCTCCTGCGGCTTGGGCAGCAAGAAAAGGAGGAGATGGGAGGGCCAAGAACAGGAGGGGCCTGCTAGTTCCTGGTTCCCTCAAGGCAAAAAGAGAGGAGTGGCAGCAAGCAACGTAGAGAAGAAGAGGAAAAGGAGAAGGGTTACTAGTTCGTTGTGTCTCAAGAAGCAAGAAAAGAGGGTGAGGAAGAGAGAGGAGAGAGCTCCCAAGAGAAGGAGCCATCGCCATTCCCCTTTCCCTCCTTCTTCTTCTTTGTCCTTTCTTTGTACTTCTCCTTCCCTTCTCCATCTCTTGTCTAATCAAGCTCTCTTTTATTTTAATGTCTTCTCCCATTCCCCACATGTGATGAGAGTGGCATTTAATGTCTCCTCTCCTTTAAATAGAATAATAGATGAGATGTATGTAATGCTTCTTTCATTTAAGGCATGTGTTGAATGCCATTTTGTTTAATGTGTATATTTCGGTTTTGGGCATGTGATCCCCTTCCCCCAAGTCTTTTCCCTTTTTTTAAGTGATCTGGGGTCTTCTTCCTAAGAAGAACTCCTCTCTGCTGCATTTCTTGTATTTCCCCTTTGAATGAGCCTTGCCGACTCACCTGGAGGTGAGCTTGAGGGTGCCCAAGGATGGACAAATTGATGTCCATTCCTTGTGGTACCCTTAAATGGGACTGATAGCCCTCTAATCTTCCCATGGGGGTGTTGTCCTCTCCTTTGCAGCAAGGGATTTCCCTCATTCCATTAGTTTTTTTTAGCTTGAGCGATGCTTGCCGAATCACTGCAATCCCGAGTCTATGCACAAAAGGGTTAGATAATGCGATATCCATGCCCTACTAAAGAATTGAAGGGGATGTAATCCATCCCAACATCGCGTCCATACCGCGTTTTTTCCCATTTTCGGGTTCAAAATCATATAAGTTAAGAGATCTCTGTTGAAGGTTTGCTGCCGACTCACCTGAACGCGTGTTTTCGGCATTCTGGGATCGATCGGTGTGGCATTTTGCTCGCCCGAAGGTCTGGAGGTGACCGGGGTATATCTCAGTCCTCCCATAAAACATTTCATGTCGTTCCGACATGATTTGAATGGCCGTCTCATTGCAAATAGATAGTTCTGTCTGGCTGCCCGACTCATGGGCAGCACGCATGTTTTTCACGATCTGAGACCGATCGACACGGCATTTCGCCCATGCAAGAGTTTGGAATTGGCCGGGACATACCTCAGTCCCCTCCATAAAATTCCGTGCCGTTCTGGTGTGATTTCAGTAGGCCGTCCCTTTACAAATAGACGTTGCCGACTCAGTTCTGCCTGGTGCTGACTCACCAGGCAGAACGCGTGTTTTCAGTAGTTTGAGACCGGTTGGCATGGCTTTTCTCCTGTGAGAAGGATTTAAATGGATCAATATACACCTCAGTCCCTCCCCTCAAAGTTTCACGACGTTCCGCTGTGATTTGGATGCCGTTCTTTTGCAAATGAGGGCTGTCGACTCACCTAGGTAGAACTGCTTGCTACCGACTCATGCATGCAGAGCAGTTCTTGCCGACTCACGTAGAAATGAGACTCTATGAGGCCTTGGTTAGATGATATGATATCTATGCCCGTGTTCCTAGACTCAAACATCATCGGATTGTCCACCGGACTATTTTTGGTCTAAGTATTCATCGGTTCCCTCGTAGCTACATCTCGGGAATCGGTACCGTGTGCCATTTGGGTAGCGTCGTACACGGCCAACATTCTGTCTTGGTACCATCTACATTATGGTGGATGGATACCGCAACCTCCCCCGCATCTCATGAGTCTGGGGGAGGTGCTGCCAAATTTTCCCCATGAAGTTTAAACCATTTTGTGTTTCTGGCGGGTGAGTCGGCAAGGACTCAGCTGGCTCCTGACTCACTGAATCAGTGAAGAGATTTGAATCAGTGAGTCGGCAGGCCTCGTATATGATGAGTCGGCAAGCCTGATTTATGAGATCACTTGTTTTCGGTCTCGGTACTCATCAGTTCCCTCGTAGGCAAGCCTCGGGAATTGGTACCATGTGTTGTTCGGGTGACGCTACATACGGCTAACACCTCATTTTGGTGCCGTCTCCATCATGGTGGACGAGTACTATGCCCTCCTCTTTCGCCATGAGTAAGGGGAGGTGCTACCGAATTTTCTCGCGCATCCTTATGAGACCAAAAGACTTTATAAGATTAAAGACTTCAAAAATCATTGGCTAAGTGATTCGGCAGCACTGCAGTAGCCTGACCGACTCAGCAGCCTATCGACTCATGTTGCAGTAAGTCCTGCCAACTCATTTGAGTTAGCAGTCTGCCGACTCAGCAGCCTGGCCGACTCACCAGTTCAGCAGGACCCTGCCGACTCAGTAGGCTGCCGACTCAGCAGTCTGCCGACTCACCAGTTCAGCAGAACCCTGCCAACTCAGCAGTCTGCCGACTCACCAGCCTGGCCGACTCAGCAGCCTGTCGACTCATGTTGCAGCAAGGTTCTGCCAACTCATTTGAGTTAGCAGTCTGCCGACTCAGCAGTCTGCCGACTCACTAGTTCAGCAGGACCCTGCCGACTCAGCAGTCTGCCGACTCACCAGTTCAGCAGGACCCTGACGACTCAGCAGTCTACCGACTCAGCAGCCTGGCCGACTAGCAGCCTGCCGACTCATGTGCAGCAAGGTTCTGCCAACTCATTTGAGTTAGCAGTCTGCCGACTCAGCAGCCTGGCCGACTCAACAGTTGCCGACTCACCAGCATAACTACAACTAACATGTTTTAAATGAAATCAAGAGAACACAATTGGCATTAATTGACAAATATCAAATGAATAAATGAATAAAATGAGTTACTCTAGAGACGTGTTGATCACATATGTAACGTCCGTGGATGTAAATGTTCATTCAAAAAAAGAGAGAAAGAAAGAATGACAAAAAATAGTTACAAAAAATGAGTAAAAAAATGACAAAAAAAGGAATATAGAAGCATCTTGCTGAGGTAGTCACACCGACACCCAGCATGAGACCCGATCATCAAGGCGGTCTCAATTGGCTCTTTTAGGGCCACCTAAGGTATTATCGTCAATGACGAGCAGCAAAATAAAATAGGCCAACCATACCGCTAGTCGGACTATGGTTCTAAGACAAATAATACCTCAACAAAATTGCATGTTTTCTGGAGGGCGATGATATGAGCCCGCATGATCATATCGCACCGGGCTTTCACCGCTTATGTCCAAATTCACACATGGGTTTTCTTACCGTATTTTGAGTGCACATTCATTTTCCGGATCTTTAATAAAATTTTGAAGGATTTATCCTTATGCAAGCATCATCTACATTTCAAAAAAATGGCAAATTGTCAATCATGTTTTCAAAACCCATATTTAAAATTGGCAAGCTTGTCATTTATGATTTTAAAAGAATTCATATTTCAAAAGTGGCGTCTCGTCAATCATGTTTTAAAAAAAAAACTCATATTTTAAAACCGACAAGCTTGTCCTTCATGATTTCAAAAGACTCATATTTTGAAAAGTGGCAATACACCGGTCATGTTTTCAAAACTCATGTTTTAAAATTGATAACCTTCCTGCTCATAATTTTAAAAAGAACTCATATTTCAAAAAAAATGTGGCGACTCGCCAACCATGTTTTCAAAAGTCATATTTTAAATTGGCAAGCTCGCCACTCATAATTTCAAAAAAAATCATATTTCAAAAGTGGCGTCTCGCCAATCATGTTTCAAAAACTCATATTTTGAAAATCGGCAAGTTGTCATTCATGATTTTAAGAGAACTCATGTTTCAAAAGTGGCGACTCACTAATCATATTTTTTTAAAAAAAATCATACTTTGAAAATCGACAAACTGGCCATTCATAATTTTAAAAGAACTCATACTTCAAAAATGGCGTCTTGCCAATCATGTTTCAAAAAGAAGTGGCAATTTGCCAATCATATTTAAAAGTCATATTTCAAAAGTGGTAATTTGTCAATCATGTTTCAAAAGTCATATTTCAAAATTGACAATTTGCCAATCATATCTTAAAATTCATATTTGTCAGCCACGTGTTGAAGCCCATGTTTCAAAATTCCAACTCGTGCTTTCAAATTGAACATTCGTGTCCTCCCAAATTCAAAATTAGGTTTCCACGACTTCATATTTTCAATTGGGCCTTTGTGCCACATATTTCAACATTGGGCTTCTACGCCTTTATGATCTCAAATCGGACTTTCACGTCCTCACATATTTCAAAACTGGGTCTTCGGACCCACGTATTTCAAAATCAGGCTGCTTCACCCTCATGATTTCAAAATTAGACTTTCACGTCCTCACAATTTCAAATCGGGCTTCTCTACCCCCATGATTTCAAACTGGGCCTTTGTGCCCGCATCTTTCAAAATCGGGCTTCCACGCCCCCATGATTTCAAATCAGACTTTTATGTCCCCACAATTTTAAATCGGGCTTCTCTGCCCCCATGATTTCAAATTGGGCCTTTGTGCCAACATCTTTCAAAAACGGGCTTCCACGCCCTCATGATTTCAAATCGGACTTTCACGTCCTCACATCTTTCAAATTGGGCTCCTCTGCCCCCATGATTTCAAACTGGGCCTTTGTGCCCACATCTTTCAAAATCGGGCTTCCACGCCTCATGATTTCAAATCGGACTTTCACGTACTCACATTTCAAATCGGGCTTCCATGCCTTCATGAGTTCAAACTCATTTTTCAAATTGGCATTTACCAACCATTAAAAAGAAAAGGTTTCTAATCTTACACCTCTAAATAGATTGCCCCTGATTGTTGGCCACCCCAATTTGTTGTAGGTCATCAATTCCAACACCAAGAGATGAAACTAGGCCGACGGAGTTTCCGTAGGTCTTGAAGCTGATGGTGTCAACATAATCGACGTCCCTAGATGATGAAACTAGACCAATGAAGTTGTTCGTGGGTCTTGAAGCTGATGGCGTCAACACAACGGCGTCACCTAAATATGAAACCAGGCCAACGAAGTCATTCGTGGGTCTTAAAGCTGTCGACGTCAACATAATCGACGTCCCCAGATGATGAAACCAGACCGACGGAGTTTCCCGTAGGTCTTGAAGCTAATGGCGTTAACATAAACAGCGTCACCTGAATATGAAACTAGTCCAACGATGTCATTTGTGGGTCTTGAAGCTATCGACATCAACATAATCGACGTCCCCAGATGATGAAACCAGACCGACAGAGTTCCCGTAGGTCTTGAAGCTGATGGAGTCAACATAAACGGCGTCACCTGAATATGAAACCAGGCCAACAAAGTCATTTGTGGGTCTTGAAGCTATCGACGTCAACATAATCGATGTCCCCAGATGATGAAACCAGACGATGGAGTTTCCCGTAGGTCTTGAAGCTGATGGAGTCAACATAAACGATGTCACCTAAATATGAAACAGGCCAACGAAGTCATTCGTGGGTCTTGAAGCTGATGGCGTCAACATAATCAACGTCCCCAGATGATGAAACCAGACCGACAGAGTTTCTCGTAGGTCTTGAAGCTGATGGCGTCAACATAATCAACGTCCCCTAAATATGAAACCAGGCAGATGGAGTTTCCCATAGGTCTTGAAGCTGATGGTGTCAACATAATCGACGTCGCCAGATGATGAAACCAGGCCGAAGGAGTTTCCCGTAGGTCTTGAAGCTGATGGCGTCAACATAATTGACGTCCCCAGATGATGAAACCAGACCGACGGAGTTTTTTGTAGGTCTTGAAGCTGATGGCGTCAACATAAACGGCGTCACCTGAATATGAAACAAGGCCAAGGAAGTCATCCGTGGGTCTTGAAGCTGTCGACGTCACATAATCGACGTCCCCAGATGATGAAACCAGACCGATGGAGTTTCCCGTAGGTCTTGAAGCTGATGGCGTCAACATAAACGGCGTCACCTGAATATGAAACCAGGCCAACAAAGTCATTCGTGGGTCTTGAAGCTATCGACGTCAACATAATCGACGTCCCCAGATGATGAAACCAGACCGACGGAGTTTCCCGTAGGTCTTGAAGCTGATGGCGTCAACATAAACGGCGTCACCGGAATATGAAACCAGGTCAATGAAGTCATTCGTGGGTTTTGAAGCTGATGGCGTCAACATAATCGACGTCCCCAGATGATGAAACCAGATCGACAGAGTTTCCCGTAGGTCTTGAAGCTGAGGGCGTCAACATAATCGACGTCCCCTGAATATGAAACCAGGCAGATGGAGTTTCCCATAGGTCTTGAAGCTGATGGTGTCAGCATAATCGACGTCCCAAGATGATGAAATCAGACCGACGAAGTTTTCTGTAGGTCTTGAAGCTGATGGCGTCAACATAAACGGCGTCACCTGAATATGAAATCAGGCCAACGAAGTCATTCGTGGGTCTTGAAGCTATCGACGTCAACATAATCGACGTCCCCAGATGATGAAACCAGGCCGACGGAGTTTCCCGTAGGTCTTGAAGCTGATGGCGTCAGCATAATCGACGTCCCCTGATGATGAAACCAGGTCGACAGAGTTTCTCGTAGGTCTTGAAGCTGATGGCATCAGCACGACTGACGTCACCGGAGATGAAACCAGACCAACGAAGTCATTCGTAGGTCTTAAAGCTGATGGCGTCAACAAACTGGCGTCTCCAGAATGTGAAACTAGGCCAACAAAGTTATTCGTGGGTCTTAAAGTTGATGGTGTCAACATGATCACATCATCAGAAGATGAAATCTGGCCGACGGAGGCGTTCGCAGATTATGAAGCAGGTGTCAACAACTTTGACACCCGTGTTAAAAGTCTCAAAAAAAAATGATGAATGAAAGGGCTAAAAATAGAGATGCCCGTCGGATCTACTCTGGTTCCGCTACCGAGTAGGGGTAAAAAGGACAAGAAAAACCCGGCCACGGTGAAAACCCGAAAGGGCATCGTGGGCAAAATTGGGAACCCTGCTACGTGAAAACCCGAAAGGGCACATAGGCAAAAGCAAGAAGGGGCTGACTCCGGTGAAAATCCGAAAGGGCGCTTGGGTCAGTAATGTGGTTAAAAAGAAAAATGTGTCAGAAAAATTGTTGTAAGAAGAGGAAGTTCTATCTCTGCTCCCCAAGTGAACCTCCTTTTGTCACATTTCCCTAAATCTAGATAGGCACTTTCTTATCAAGCTGTCTTTGTCATTTATGCCTCTCTAGAACTCTAAGTTTAGATACCATTGCCTTTTCGAAAGTCCAAATAAAGCCCAGTCTTGACTTCTTTCCTTGGCTGACTAGCAGATGTTACCTCTAAAACCCTTGTTAAAGTTAGTACGTAGGTTTTCTAGGTTATCATTTCGCAATAACCTCACACCATCTACCACATCACGGTATGATTGGTGATCGAGCCCTATTCCACTCATGAATCTCTCTTTATAATATATATATATATATATATATTATGTAGATAAAAAAAACAAAAAAAGAGGCTTAAAATAGAGGTGCCTCACTGGACTTGTCTAGGTTTCCCCTGGACAAGGGTAAAAAGAGCTAGAACCGGTCATGGCGAAAATCCGAAAGGGTGCCATGGCAAAATTGGGTACCCCGCTACATGAAAACCCGAAGAGTGCGTAGGCAAAAGCAAGAGGGGGTCGGATTGGGTGAAAAACCGAAAGGGCGCTCAATTAGATAATGTGAAAATAAAAAAGAAGGATCTAAAGATAGGTGCCAAAGACAAGCAGGCTTCAAGTCTCTAGAAAGGAAATTCTGACAAAAGTGGTACTTGCCAGTCGAAGCTCGCCTTCATGCCATGCCCGCCGAGGATCGTCTTCATACCAGTCAAAGCTCGCCTTCATGCCAGTGCCATCCGAAGCTCGCCCTCAGGCCATTGCCAGTAGAAACTTATCTTCATGCCAGTCGGAGTTCTATCTCATATGTGATGAAGTGAAATGTCATTATATATGGAGTCGATTCTGACAAATTTCAAGCCTCCCAAAGGAAATTTCTGATAGAATCGGCCGACAATCAGAGAAGCAGGTGCTGACACATGGTTGACTTTAATTGAATCTGTCAAACACCTCATAGAGTAGGTGTCGACAAATGGCTAAGTTGGTCTACACCACAGAACTAGTTTTATGGAAGAAATCTATCGATACCCAGACACAACAAAAGTCAAAAGAGGAAGACAAGGGCACATGACCTAGCTATGAGCAAAGTGGCATTGATGAGGGCTACAAGATCTCCAAAGCGTCAGTTGGTTATCAACGACATGGAAGTTGTCTAGTCTCCTCCTACTAAGAACTCAATGTTACTGCATGCTCAGATTGTTGTGCATTCAAGATGACCAGTTAGCAAGACAGTTCATAAGAAAAGAAGCAACAAGGTCACTTACTGGGTCTAGAAGGAGCTACCAACTCACAAATCAAGCCAGCATGCCCCATCGGCTCATACAATAAGCCAACATAACCCACCCAATGGTCGACGATTGACCCATGAAGGCACCAGCTCACATGGCCTTGCCAATTGAAAGAGGCCACTGATTTAGGGCTCTCGCCAACTAAAGGAGGCTTCCAAAAATCCTACATTACAGATGTCCCACCGAGTCAAAAATCCCAACAATTCAAAGAAGTCGCCAGCCACAGTGCTATTGTAGACTCATGAAGACCACAAGCTCTCAAGTAACTTATCAGTTCAATGGTCTTCATTGGCCTATTCGGTTTCTTCATTAACTCACGAGGCTGTCGACTCTTAGCGCCAGCAAAGAGGATGACTGTCGAATCAAGATGGTTGCTGACCTGCAGGGCCCACCAACTCAGGTAGAGTCAAAGCCCCACCGACTCACAGTGCCACCAACTCACGAGGCTGGCGAGTCACAACATTAACAGGCTAAAAACTACCGAATTACAGGGCCAAGCCATTGAACAGAAGGGTTGCCGACTCAGGGAGTCTGCCCACCCAAAAGGCCACTAAATGGAAAGTTAGATGACTCACAAGACTGTCGATTGACCCACTTATCAAAGTGGAGCCTGCTTATCATGCGAGCGAGCCCAGGGGCTGGCGACTCGCATCAACGTCAACCGTCTCAAGCTAAATACAACAGCATGAGCACAATAGACGAAGCTAAAAGGCTATCAATACATTGGCGAACCACAAGACTGTTAGCATGACAACAAGTTAACGACCGTCAGTGCCGACAAATTGACTCACATCAAATTGAAATTGAGACTCGGTTGACAGCGTACGAGTTCACCCACGGGCATCGCTCCGCTCGTCCCTTGCTCGCACCACCCCTGGGTGGGGGGCATTTGTGAACATCAAAAAAAGAAAACACAAAAGAAAACACAGCAGAACAGAGCAAGATAGGCCCATCTATTAGCCCATTATCTAATGGCCCAAGCACCCCCATGCAGGGGTCATTTTAAGAAACCCTCACCTCCCCACTACAAAACGTCTCCAGCAAAAAAAAGAACCTTCTGGAGCAGTGTGTGGAGAGCTTTTGGGAGGGGGAAGTGCTAGCTCTCCTGCGGCTTGGGCAGCAAGAAAAGGAGGAGAAGGGAGGGCCAAGAATAGGGGCCTGCTAGTTCCTGGTTCCCTCAAGGAAAAAAGAGAGGAGTGGCAGCAAGCAACGTAGAGAAGAAGAGGAAAAGGAGAAGGGTGCTAGTTCGTGTCCCAAGAAAGCAAGAAAAGAGGGTGAGGAAGAGAGAGGAGAGAGCTCCCAAGAGAAGGAGCCATCGTCATTCCCTTTCCCTCCTTCTTCTTCTTTGTCCTTTCTTTGTACTTCTCCCTTCGTTCCCCATCTCTTGTCTAATCAAACTCTTTAGTTTAATGTCTTCTCCCATTCCCCACATGTGATGAGAGTGGCATTTAATGCCTCCTCTCCTTTTAAATAGAATATAATAGATGAGATGTATGTAATGCTTCTTTCATTTAATGCATGTGTTGAATGCCATTTTGTTTAATGTGTATATTTCGGTGTTTGGGCATGTGATCCCCTTTCCCCCAAGTATTTTCCCTTTTTTTAAGTGATCTGGGGTCTTCTTCCTAAGAAGAACTCCCTCTCTAGTGCATTTCTTGTATTTCCCCCTTTGAATGAGCCTTGCCGACTCACCTGGAGGTGAGCTTGAGGGTGCCCAAGGATGGACAAATCGATGTTCATTCCTTGTGGTACCCTTAAATGGGACTGATAGCCCTCCAATCTTCCATGGGGTGTTGTCCTCTCCTTTGCAGCAAGGGATTTCCCTCATTCCATTAGTTTTTTTTTTTAGCTTGAGCGATGCTTGCCGAATCACTGCAATCCTGAGTCTATGCACAAAAGGGTTAGATAATGCGATATCCATGCCCTACTAAAGACTTGAAGGGGATGTAATCCATCCCAACATCGCGTCCATACCGCATTTTGTTCCATTTTCCGGGGTCAAAATCATATAAGTTAAGAGATCTCTGTTGAAGGTTTGCTGCCGACTCACCTGAACGCGTGTTTTCGGCGTTCTGGGATCGATCGGTGTGGCATTTTGCTCGCCCAAAGGTCTGGAGGTGACCGGGGTATATCTCAGTCCTCCCATAAAAAAATTGTGTGCCGTTCCGACGTGATTTGAATGGCTGTCTCATTGCAAATAGATAGTTCTATCTGGCTGCCGACTCACCTGGGCAGCACGCATGTTTTTCGCGATCTGAGACGATCGACACGGCATTTCGCCCGTGCAAGAGTTTGGAATTGGCCGGGACATACCTCAGTCCCCTCCATAAAAATTTCGTGCCGTTCCGGTGTGATTTCAGTAGGCCGTCCCTTTACAAATGGACGTTGCCGACTCAGTTCTGCCTGGCTGCCGACTCACCAGGCAGAAAACGGTGTTTTCAGCGGTTTGAGACCGGTTGGCATGGCTTTTCTCCCTTGAGAAGGATTTAAATGGATCAATATAACCTCAGTCCCTCCCCTTAAAGTTTCACGACGTTCCGCCATGATTTGGATGTCGTTCTTTTGCAAATGAGGGCTGCCGACTCACCTAGGCAGAACTGCTTGCTGCTGACTCATGCATGCAGAGTAGTTTCTTGCAGACTCACATAGAAATGAGACTCTATGAGGCCTCGGGTTAGATGATATGATATCTATGCCCGAGTTCCTAGACTCAAACATCATCGGATTGTCCACCGGACTATTTTTGGTCTCGGTATTCATCGGTTCCCTCGTAGCTACATCTTGGAAATCGGTACCGTGTGCCATTTGGGTAGCACCGTACACGGCCAACACCCGTCTTGGTACCATATCCATTATGGTGGATGGATACCGCGACCTCCCCCGCATCTCATGAGTCTGGGGAAGGTGCTTCCGAATTTTCCCCTTGAAGTTTAAACAATTTTGTGTTTCTGGCGGGTGAGTCGGCAAGGACTCAGCTGGCTCCTGACTCACTGAATCAGTGAAGAGATTTGAATCAGTGAGTTGGCAGGCCTCGTATATGATGAGTCGGCAAGCCTTGATTTATGAGATCACTTGTTTTCGGTCCCGATACTCATCAGTTCCCTCGTAGGCAAGCCTCAGGAATTGGTACCGTGTGTTGTTCGGGTGACGCTACATGTGGCTAACACCTCATTTGGTGCCGTCTCCATCATGGTGGATGAGTACTATGCCCTCCTTTTTCTCCATGAGTAAGGGGAGGTGCTGCCAAATTTTTTCGCGCATCCTTATGAGACTAAAAGACTTTATAAGATTAAAAGACTTCAAAAATCATGTTGGCTAAGTGATTCGGCAGCACTGCAGCAGCCTGACCGACTCAGCAGCCTGCCAACTCATGTTGCAGTAAGGTTCTGCCAACTCATTTGAGTTAGCAGTCTGCCGACTCAGCAGCCTGGCCGACTCACCAGTTCAGCAGGACCCTGCCGACTCAGTAGGCTGCCGACTCAGTAGTTTGCCAACTCACCAGTTCAGCAGGACCTGCGCCAACTCACCAGCCTGGCCGACTCACCAGCCTGTCGACTCATGTTGCAGCAAGGTTCTGCCAACTCATTTGAGTTAGCAGTCTGCCGACTCAGCAGTCTGCCGACTCACTAGTTTAGCAGGACCCTGCCGACTCAGCAGTCTGCCGACTCACCAGTTCAGCAGGACCCTGCCGACTCAGTAGTCTGCCAACTCAGCAGCCTGGCCGACTTAGCAGCCTGCCGACTCATGTTGCAGCAAGGTTCTGCCAACTCATTTGAGTTAGCAGTCTGCCGACTCAGCAGCCTGGCCGACTCACCAGCATAACTACAACTAACATGTTTTAAATGAAATCAAGAGAACACAATTGGCATTAATTGACAAATATCAATGAATAAATGAATAAAAGCCTCCAAAATTGTATGTGAAGATGATAATAATTACAAAGAATCAAATGCTTTTCAATAGACTTTGCTCTTGTTGTTATTCCAGCTTCACCTCAGCACACACTTTGCACATTTATCGGATGTTCCGCTTTAAGGCCATGAGACTTTCTAATCTGGCGATTAATCAAGGGTTTTCTCTCCAGAGAGAGATGTAATTAACATCGTCGCGTCTAGGCAACGGCGGGATCTTGGTCCCGACCCCATCTCTACTTTCGTTTGATGAAGTCAAACGGTGCGCACAATAGACCTAAAGTCCTTCGACTCACGGAGGCAGAACACTTGGTTGCCACTTCGGTGGCTGGCACGCCTGCGCCATGCAAATTGCCGATTCATCTCTCGTCATCATCGTTCGAGTAGTATTCGACGGGATTTGGATTAGCAATATGCATCTATGAGAACATGAGAAAACATGATAAAAGAGAAATTTAAAAAGATTTGTGATTTCTTTAAAAAATCCATTTTCACAACCTCGCTTTCTGTATCTTCGAACTTGGTCTGGGGACATGTAGTAGAAATCCTTGTATTCTAAGATTTTGTCTTTTCCTGTGCAAAGAAAAGACTTATAAGGAGATTTACAAGAGTCTGTTCCCCTTTGTGATAAGGGAAAATTAGCAAATAATTAGGTGTCTATAACTGCAATATATGTTCCCCTTGTGAAAAAAGATGGAGGAGATATTTGTTCTTACTTAGGTGTGAAGGCCCTAGGGAGAGGGGGTGTTTTATGAGAGAGATTTTTTTGTGTTCATTATAAAAGAAATTGTCCGGCTTTGTTGTCCAAGTCAAAAAGTGGAGTTATGTTGTATTAATTTGACTTGATCAAACCAACAAAACCATTTTATAAAGGGTATGGTGTGGTTGTATACAACTTAGAAACCAACCCATACCCATTTGTTTATCCAAACCCACAACCGACCCGACCGGTCAAAAGGGGTCCACCCTTAAGTCGTCCGTTCGCGAGGATGTTTCTTTTCGGCGAAACACGTTGTGTCCGCGAGAGCGAGTTGCGGCGATTTTGGGGATTTTTTATGCTCTTCTTCCTTTGTAGTTTGATCGTAGTGATCATGGGTGCTACATTTCGGACTTCGGGCTCTACTAAGCTGTTTGAGAAGTACCATTTTAGAGGAAGATAGAGTGGTTGTTTGCTCCATTTGGAAAAGATTATTCGGTGTCATTGTAAGAATATTTTTCTCTCTATATTTCTTCTACATCATAATAAAATTTCTCTGTTCACCCCATGATTTAGAAAGATATATCATTTTTTTTACCCACGTAAATTTATTTTCTCTCCTTATAATTTGTTCAATCAGTTTTGAGTAATGCTAGCTGCACGTATATCCGTGGATAAATCCACACTGGAATCACCGGGTAGTATTTTATTGGGCCGCGTGGAAAGTGCTCTCGTCAGTAGCCCAGCACACATCACATGCACACGCGTCTTCCCGAGGCCCGCCATCATGAAACCGTCTGCCAGCATTAATTCACTACATGACAAATATGATGATCGATTGGAGTGACCTATTTGTCACCAGAATCAACGTATTTGTCACCAGGAGTGACCTATTTGTCACTAGAATCTACCTATTTGTCACTGAATCACTTAAGACACAAAGTCACTATTTGTCATCAGGAGTGATCTATTTGTCACTGGAATCAATCTATTTGTCACTGAAATCAATCTATTTGTCACTGGAATCAATCTATTTGTCACTGGATTCAACCTATTTGTCACTGAATCACTTAAGACACGAAGTCACCTATTTGTCACCAGGGGTGATCTATTTGTCACTGGAATCAACATATTTGTCACTGAATCACTTAAGACATGAAGTCAGCTATTTGTCACCAGGAGTGACCTATTTGTCACTGAAATCAATCTATTTGTCACTGGATTCAACATATTTGTCACTGAATCACTTAAGACACGAAGTCACCTATTTGTCACCAGGGGTGATCTATTTGTCATGGAATCAACCTATTTGTCACTGGAATCAATCTATTTGTCACTGAATCACTTAAGACATGAAGTCAGCTATTTGTCACCAGGAGTGACCTATTTGTCATTAGAATCAACTTATTTGTCACTGGATTCAACCTATTTGTCACTGAATCACTTAAGACACGAAGTCATCTATTTGTCACCAGGGGTGATCTATTTGTCACTGGAATCAACCTATTTGTCACTGGAATCAATCTATTTGTCACTGAATCACTTAAGACATGAAGTCAGCTATTTGTCACTAGAAGTGACCTATTTGCCACTAGAATCAACCTATTTATCACTGGAATCAATATATTTGTCACTGAATCACTTAAGACATGAAGTCAACTATTTGTCACCATGAGTGACCTATTTGTCACTGGAATCAACCTATTTGTTACCGGATTCAATTTATTTGTCACTCTAATTCGTGACTCTATGTGAATCACTTAAGACACGAAATCAATTATATGTCACCAGAATCAACTTATTTGTCACTAAAAAATCTATTTATCACTAGAATCAACATATTTATCAGCAGAAGAAATCTATTTATCACCGGAAGAAACCTACTTTGTGACTCCATGTGAAATTTGATTTCCGTTCCAAAAAGTACATTTCGAATTAATTAAATATATCTCTCACTGTGCTGGGCTACTGACATGAGCACTTTCCACTGTGCTGGGCAGTTTTCATGATGGTGGGCCTCGGGACATGCGCGTCCAGGCAGAGGTGTGTGCTGAGCTGCTGACGTAGCACTTTACACATGGCCCAATGGAAAGCGCCCCGGTGATTCCAGCGTGAAATTTATACCCGTGTGCACGTGCAATTAGCATTTCTCATCAGTTTTTGTCTTAAAATTTTCTCACGTTTGTTTGTTTGTAATATTGCGGGTATATATCGCCCTACTTTTACAACAGGGCCCGTCCAAAGTCAGTCCATTAAAATTTACTCTGCTGGACCTGACCACATCACAAGGGCATATAGGTCATTCGCAATGTTGGGTTAATACTAACTAGGATTAACATTCTTTTCACAGAATTAAACGGGGACAGCAGTTTAGAGGGAATTATTTGACAATACAAACTTAAGATTTGAGGTAATTGACGTGTGAAAAATTTTATAGGTTGGGTAAAGGTGGGGTTAAAGTATCCCACCTTCTTGGTGGCTAATCTTAACCCCCTAACCCCTTGCCCCCACTTTCCCTCCCCAAATCTTTTTTTAATATGAATTAAGTAACCCTTAGTTAAAATAATTAAGAGTTTCTTATCCCCTAAATAAAATGGTCGTTGCGACTTTGACAGGGGATATATGTCAGATTAGAGAGGGGTAAGTTAACTGAGTTAATTTAAAAAAAAAAAAAGATAAAAGAGGGATTAAATGGGGGTTTGGGTACCTCACATATTTAAGAGGGTTAAAGATAACCCCTTTTACCCCCCCCCCCCCCAATTTATGTTTTAGCAACAAAAAAATAGGTTAAAAAAGATTAAATAATCCCACACTAAAATAACTTTAAATTTCTTATCCATCATGCACCAAGCGGAGGCACCCCCCCCCCCCCCTCCTCCATCCACAACTGAAACGGAGAAAGTCCACTCTCCGAACGACGATCGCACCTTCTTCCTACGCGTCAGTCGTGTGAAAAGGCGTCAACTTTCTTGTCTGCCGCCGCCGCCGCACTTGCGGAAGCGACGAATTCGGTACGCTCCATCAACACCCACCCATCTCCCGCCCCGTATCTTGCAGCGGAACGCGGTCCGAGGGTCG
>CM024760.1:13221017-13267921 GCA_014218235.1 Colocasia esculenta
GGAAGTGGGTAGTACCACTACTATATAAATGAAAAGAATGTACAAGTAAAGTCAGACGCAGCCCAAAAAATGTCAACTCCCCAACAACCTATACAAGAGAGGGCCACACAGACCGTGTGGAACAACCTAACCCACCCAATAAACCAAAAAGAGGAGAAGTAAAGGAATCCACATTACACAGAATAGCAGCCCATTCCTTTATAAGTGCTGGAAAATTGACATTGAACTATGATGATCAATGTTTGCTTCATCATCCGAGCCTTATCCCATTATTTGGGGTCAGCTATATGAATCCTGTTTTGCCAAAGATTTCTATCAAGTGCTATATTTTTGTTTAAACCCAATAGGCCAATGTCCTTCCTAATAACATCGCATCATCCCATTTTAGGCCTCCCTTGAACTTTTTTACTAGTATCCACTAAGATTTGGTCACATCTTTTAACCGGCGCTGAGTTAGGCACTGAGTTAGGGCAACGGTGCACATGCTCAAACCACTTGAATCTATTTTCTCTCATTTTAATTTGATCATGCGGCTCAGCTTGGACTGCTTGCTGCAGTCATTTATTTATAATGGAGGACTGACAACCATCAGCTTCTTATTGGCTATCATCTCATTTGGTAAACAAATGCCTCACAGATCCTACTGGTGCTAAGCAAATAATTCCTCTGGCATGCTTGACTTTTATTGGTAAAGGAAGCACTTGTATATCTCATCATTCTTGAACGTCTGTGAATTCTTCTCGTGTCTAAATCAAATTAATCATGTCCAAGATGTTTGTGCTTTTCAATCTGCTTGAAATTTCAAACCAGTTTTGTGCTTTGATGTTCTATTCTCATTCTATCATTTGCTCTTGCAGATTTATCATAACAAATGGTGGAACAGGTCATGCTGCAGCTGGACTGAGGTGAGATTCTATAAAAATATCTTATTAGGTTCTGGAATATGTGCATTTCTCATAATTCTCTATTTGTGCTAGTTTGCCAGGGTGTAGGTAGATCGAAGGCTGTAGTTTGCCAAGGCATAGGAAGATCTTAAGAAATGTAAAAACTAAACTTAAGTTAAATCTTGTTGAGTTCTGGCATGTACACATTTCTCATAATTCTGCATTTGTGTGGCAAAGACTGTAGTTTGCAAAGGTGTAGGAACTTAAATGTAAAAGCAATATAAAAACATTTGAAAGAAGCAGGAGAAAAGCTTCAGTTAGGTTATGTCAGAGTAGTATGCTTGTTAACTTGGTTTGTAGGGTCGGAATCGCTCATACAGAACCCATACCGTAGTACTGGAACCTAGTGAATGCCATCTTACCTTCACTGAGCAAGACATAATTAGGTCTTCAGGTTTCTTGGTTGGAGTTTCCTCCATGACTAGCCTTGGTTAACAACATCTAAGGGAAAAGTGGGGAAATGCTTTCAACCCAGATCTCAAGGTTCCAGATTGTTCTGCAATCTGGTACATGATGGAAATGGTTACAAAAACAACTGATGAAACCAGATTCCCACAAAGTACAAAAAGCTCTACTTTGGACAATGAGCAAGAGTTGTGGCATCTAAGTTATCCTGCAATTTTGTCAGTCCTAAAGGATGATTCTCCATGTGTTAGAGAGACTGGTACGGGAAGCAATGAATGTAGTTTCTTAGATATGAGATTCCACTCTCCTCTGTCTCACTCAAGTGAATTGGTTTCCATAGCATTCCGCCAGTCTTTGGTGACTTTCAGTTTCAGCCCAGTTCACCGCCTTTGTGCCCTTTACACCTAGTCATTCTGAAACCTTCTTACTGTGGCTGCTGGCACAAAGTTAGCCGGGGATTCTTCCTTGAGTCCTGTCATGATCGCGCACTCGACGAAAGAGCTTTGCAAGCGGCATTGCCCTTCTTCACTCATGTGATATTGCTGTCATTGTCAAAGATTCCCCACTGCTGCCCCCATGGAAGTCCGGCCTTTGTCTCAGTCCCAGTGTGGCTGATCATAAAAAAAGACCAGCTAAGCATCAAACAATGCTTTTAGCTTTCAGTGGTATCACCTAACTCAATACCATGAAGCTGTGATGAAAAATGACTCTTACCTTGTAGCACTTCTTTGCTGCTGCTGTTCAGTTGTGCTGCATTGCATTACTGACTGTCCGTTGGTGAGACCTTCCTGAAATTTTTGGTCGAAAGTGTAATATTTTGAAACTAAATTGTAATCTAATTAGCTTTCATGTGTCAAATGGTATTTGTAGAGATGGACCTCCAACTTGTGCTGTCAATCTTGTCAGAGGTCTGTTGAGGAACAGCAAACATGAATGGTCTGGAAAGGCTGGCTGCAATCTGCATTGGGATTGCAATGCAACTAGGACGTAGGAACCTGAAGAATGAATATATACAGATCTGAAGTGAACAAAATTCCTAGGAGTTGTAAAAGAACCTTAACAAATGTAGCTTTTGAACTGGGCTGTTATTGCATAATATTCATCAACTTGAGACTAGAAACTCTGAACTCTATCAAACCATGGGTGACTGTTTTCACTTAAAATTTTGTGGAGTCCTATTTTATAATATTGACCCACTTGAGACTTGGAAACTCAGAACACTAGTCTAACTTGTATTTGTATGAGTCATACCAATTCAGACCATGTGTGCCTTCTTTTTTTAATCTTTGGATTCAAAATGAGAGACAGGGTCCTTGGTTCTACAGTCTGAAAGAAGTTGATGTTCCAGACAGTGAATCCCATGAATTAGGGTATATGATGAATTTTGCAGAGACTCTCATAGCTAAGTTCAGAGCAACTTGCAATTTAGTGATTCCATCATCATGGTGAGGCCCTGGCTTCTTTTGGAATTGCAGGTTCATGAGTGTTGAGATTTTGAGTAAGCGTTTTATAGTGACTTTATTTGATTGGTGCTTGGGTGTTCCAGAGTTAATCATTTTCAGCCTCCAGATTCTAGAGTACAACACCCTCCCCAAGTGAAAAAAAATGGGAAATCAAATAGACATATGGCACTTCCTTCCTTCTGACCACCCCCCCTCCACCAGTCTTCCCTTCTCTTCCTCTACTTGGACCAATGGATGCACTGCCCCCTTTCCTCTGTGCTCCATCTTCCTTGTTGGAGGAAGCAGTGGGTCCCTCTCCTTTATACATCCTTTCAGCTTCCACTGCCTGCTTTCCTTCAGCAGGGGTAAGAATTTGAGGGTTGGGGGGGGGGGGCGCGAATAACTCAAAGAACAAGAACAAAATGGTATCGGTGACAAGAATATCTATGGAAGTTCAGAACAGTTGTTTACATCCTAACATCAACAGATGAATACATAAGATCCAGTGGCTTCTCAAATTCTTGATGGATGGGAAGGCATAGACGAGAATTACCATGATGGGAGGCCAGAATGCTCATGAAGATTCTACACTGGGGGTGATCTGGTAGAAGCCATCATCTCGGTGTTTGCCTGGAAACTGGTTGGGACTTGGGAATGGGTCTTGCATAAATCAGAAAAGAGGAAAGGACATTGTGTGGAAGGCCACTTGAATTAAAGTGGATGTGGCTAGCCCAGGCCAATTCTTTTCGTGGGTCATTCTGATGGCCTGGGACTTGTTAAAGCAGGTCAGTCAGTTGGGTCTCTGGTCCTGCCCAGCGCATTGCAACACTATGTAGATATATAGGTTTCTTTAAACAGATTGGAGCTGGATATTGGTAGAGCTGTTTGATTTTTGATCTTTATAAACAGCCTTCCACCTGAAGTGGATCCCCCAAATCTAAACAAGAACTTGAACAGCCAGGCTTTTGGTGTAACAAATGGGTGTGGACATTGGCAGTCAGCTGGATAAGTTCAAATCTCTTGGGATTTGACCACCTAAATCCTGGCTGACCCTGATTGACTGGATAAGTCTTGGTTCCCCATAGAAAGTGATTCTGGATTAAGTTGGCTAGCGGACTAGAGAGTTTCTGATTTGTGTTTGTTTCAAATAATAATACATCAGTAATCGAAATAGATGCCAGAATTCCCATCTTAAATTATCTTCCATGTGATGGTCGGATAAATGGTTTTTACAATCTGATGGTGTTATTTAACTGTACATTATATATGTATGTATATACATTTAATGATACAATCTATTTAGAGGTATCTTAGAAAAATACATAAGATATTACTTTTGGATTAGCTATTGGAAACTTGGATATTTGCACCTAATCTCCATCTTCAGTTTGACTATACTACGCTGTGAGATCAAGTAGCCTTGTTTGTGAATGTGCTGATGAAATTACCTTTTCTTATCTTGTAAAATGATAGACAAAAACTGTCTCTAGAGAGAAAAGTATATTTCTCAGGATTGTCCACGAGAAATACTTCCCCTCCTGGGGTAAGCTGCAAGCCTGCAAGTGGTTCTGTTCTTACATGTTCATGGCCTTAATAACAGCACAGAGGAACGCTCGAGGAATGTCACTAAATTTACAGGGAGAATGAAGATGTTCCACTCAGTGAAATTTGTGTATGACATTGGCGGTTCTTTTGGACTGCAGATGTGCCATTGGAATAACATTTTTCTTATTTATTCTGACTTTTGGCTAGGTATAAGGAGTATCATCTTGAAGATTACAGTTCTTGGTTTCTAAAACAAGTGAGCCATCTAAGCTTGTACCTAGATCCTCCCTTTTTTCCCCACTCTAACTTTCTATTTTATTGAGCACTGTGGTTTGATTGACTTAGCTGAACAATACCAAAAACTGGAGGCACTTGAAAAGTTGCCTTGTGAAGTCTGATGACTGTAATAACCTGCCGAAGAAATATAAGGTTTGATTCTTGACTTTCTGATTCTTGACTTTCTTCAACCTCTGGACATATTGGCAATTGCAATATTAAGGATATAACTGTATGCTTTGACAGACTCTGAAGGAGTATAAAATGGCAGAGCTGACCCCAATTGAGGCTGGCTGCTGTAGACCACCATCCGAGTAGGCACCCATTCTCCCTCTTGTGTAAATAATTTGATGCAAAATCTCCAAACAATTTGGATGAAGCGAAACTCACACTCTCACGTCCCATATTGAATTAAGAATGAAGTTATGTTATGCTGTTGTAAGGTTAATTCTTCTCTTTTGGCGGCCTCACTTTATCCAGGTGTGGTTATCTTCCTGTAAATGCATCCTACTATGATTTGAGCTTTCATCCTGTGAGCTCCAACAACGATTGCAAACTTTACAAGAACTCACGGGCCATCAAATGCTACAGTTGTGATTCTTGCAGGCAAGTGCATTTTCTGACTAAATCACACAAAGCTCTATTTTTGCTGTTTTTTGAGTTTGAAATGTTGACTTCATTCACTCTGCAGAGCTGGTGTTGCACAATATATGAAAACTGAATGGAGGGTAGTGGCAATATTTAATGTGGCTCTATTTATTGTTCTGGTAAGATTCTTGACTTTTGAATACCCTTACCCTTTTCATGAATAAACAATGAATCTACTTGAAGTTTTGAACATGATAAAATGTGTTTATTCTCCCAATTTCTTAATGATGGTATGACCTTTTGATGTTGGTATTATTTGATATGTTCTGGTGAAATGGAGTATGCCAGAAGGTCTTACAAGCATCTTAGCATTGACGGAATTGAATGCTTTCAACACATGATTGTTCAAATTCTATTTATGCACAAAGTGCAAACTAAAAAATTCTCTTCTTTCCCCTTATTTAGCATATGAAACAAATAATTTACTGACGGACTCCTCTGCATTGGCATATTTGGTGCAGTCGATGATATACTTTGTTGGATGCTGCGCCAGGAGAAATGCTGCGAGAAGGCAATCCTCCAAAACCTGAGAAAAAAAGAAATGCTGCCAGAAGGTGATCTTCCATAGCCGTCCGAGGTGGGTGTGCTTTCCTGCACCTACTGCAGTGGTTCTTGCTTTTCACTGAAGAATGAGCAAACCCTGTTCTTCCCTCTTGGGACAATTTTAGATCCAGCCCTGTTGGGGAAAGAATGTGAAAATGTCAAGGATTCAGAACTGCTGGGACATCACCGTTGTCTTCTGTCATTTGACACCACTGATTTCCTTTTGTGCCATTTTTTCTGAATCTGAAGAAGCTGGGTTGGAGAAAAGACGTAGTGCCAGCTTTCCGTTTTTCTTTCCCAGACATCAACTTCAGAAATTGGAAGGTTGGCTGGTGGATTCATAGCTTGGGCGAATGTGAAGTCTCTTCTGCTCCATCACTCAAAAGACTTGCAAAAAAAAAGGGGTTTATTTGGCGATCGCCTTGGAAAGGAGAACTTGAAACAGAAGTTTGGATTAGACGACCGGGATGTCAAAACTCGTCGAGATTTTGTTTAGGACTACTATAATATGAATATGCTTATGAAGGAATACGCAAATATTTAAAATACTTCTAGTGAGTGTAAAATATTGAAGATTTCCAGGCCTTCCCCCATTTAGTGTAAGTGCTCCTATTGGAATTGTACCAGTAGTTAGGGTCCCAACTAGTAGATCTTATTTGCCCGGACCCTAGGAGTAGTTCCTAGTTTCATGACTTTTACAGCAATTCCTGGCTCTATCTTTCCATGAATTTAATTCCTTTGGCTTCCTCAAGTCTCTCTGTTTTCTCTGCATGTAAAGGCTTGGCGATGCTCACTGGACATCGGCCGGTTTTCTTGTCTCCGGTTGGTACGACTTGGATGGTAATCTATGTTGGCTTTGACCGTATGGACTTTGGAGGTCCCAGGTTCGATTCTTAATCGTATAGAAGAATTATCCGACTCATGTTTAGGGATATGAGTCAGGAGTTTGATAACCTTGCGAAAAAGGGGTACTCCGAATGGTTCTTGACGTTTGAACCTAAGTCTTTCAAATTCGGCATATAGACAGATCTGAGTACTATGCGATAAGTTCTCTATCATTTAAAAAAAACCTATCTTGGGGGTGGGGTGAGGCCTCCAAACGGTCCATCGTTTAAGAATTTCTTTATTTTTAGAAGACAAGATCTAGAATTGGCAAGGAGCAACCCAGGCCACATCATGTCATGGGACTACTTTTCTCACGTGAGAAGTTTTGGACCCTAGCTTTTATGGGCTCAGATATTTTTCAGCTCAACGTTTGAACATTATGTCAATGGTGATATCCAAAAGAGATCAAACAAAAACAATGATTAGGAACCTCCTCGTGATTCCATGCCATCCGGGTAAGAAAAAGAATAAATTTATTTCTGAAATGAAGAGATGACGGTGCCGATCTAAGACACGGCCCTCAAATACTATGACATGTTTGATGCATATTTTGATTGAAAATAACTTGGGGCTTTAAGGACCTTATTAAAGTTATTTTGAAGAATATTTAAATATTTTCAGATTATTGACCAAAAGATACAAACGGTGCTTCTCATATTAAGGCTGAAATAAGATCACTAAGAAAAACAGGACTTCTGTAGCTATGCAAAATGGAAATAAAGCAAATAGTAATATTCAAGAAAAAAGTTTTGCCAAATTTGCCATCCCAGAGACCAACTTGTCTCCGCTCCGCTCATGAAACAAAAAGAAATAAAAAAGGGGCAGATGGAACAACAAAGTAATGCACTCGATCACTTGGCCCTACTAGAGCAAGAATTTTTAGTCAAGTATTATATTATACGGGCAATATATGAACTTCTCAATGGGTCATCAGGGAAACTGAAATTTCATGCTCAGCAATCGACTTCCCACTTCATTATGTAGTATCTGCACTTTGTTTATACAAGTTGAGACTCCTGAGATCGGCAAAACTTTTCTACCAAAAGAACAATACAAACCAAGGATGCATAAAATCTTTAGACTATTGCAGATGGAAAATACGTGCTTTTAAGTACCTTGGATACACAATCTGCAGCCACCAACATCCCCAGACAACCGCAACCAACAGCTAGGTATCGAACAACGATTATCTTACACCCCTCCAACAACCTGACTGCTCATGTCGTGGCTAAATTTGAAAAAGAAATTGGGACTGAAACCACTACCTTTTAGAATTCGCATAATCCAGCATTAACATCTGAAGCAGCAGGAAGCTAATCCTCTCTTTCTTTCACTTCTGCAACGAGCGCTCCCAACCTTCTGTTCCACCGTTCGAACAAACGGGAGATCTGGAAGAGATTCAGAACTTCCTAATTCTAATACCGGGAATATCTTTCAGTCCCATCTTCAATGCTGTTTTTCTAAAAAGTGCAGGTGGGTTCTGCAAGCCAATTGAAGCAGAGAACTGGGTTGCCAGCTCAGCTAGCGTGGTTTTATCTCTCCCTACTTCAGCAATGGAATTGTAATATCCAAGCCATGCATGATATGCAGCTTCCTTGATGCTTGTGTCAATAGTACACATGGAATCCTCGACCTGTTTAAAAAGAGGTAAACACCATATAAATCAAACCAATACAAACAGGTGAGAGCTGAATATAGAATCAATTATAAGATATACCCTATAAGATGCAAAAGGCTTCTCTATGAGCAACTAGAGATATCGACCTGGACTAAAACTAGGTAATAAATATACAACTATCAGGTCATTAATAGTTAACAAGGATGATGACAGTTGTCTGGCATCAAACATGGGGAATAGTAAATGTACTTTTTATTTAGACGGACTGCAGATCAAACATCAAAAGCTGACATTTTTTACTACTAAAAAGAGGCTAATGATGCAGACCTGTTTACTTATATCTGGATCCAGGACTGGCAATGGCGATTTTTCAATAAGAAGATCTCTGATATCATCTAGAAAATATTCCTCCCATGGTGCAAGCAACATAATGCCTTTTCCATCTTTGCCTTCTCGTCCAGTCCTTCCCAAACGGTGTATGTATTGCTCGCGATCATAGGGAACACCCACCTGGTGCCATTCGTTTTTCCACATCGTGACATAGACATAGAAGATGAAACATTCCCAAAAAAAAATCGTTCATGCAGCAAAAAAAATAAGAACTAAATATCAGAGAAAAATCACACAAAATATTGTTTGTTACACAACCAACAGAATTGGTGAATTTCACCTATTGGGACAGCAAATATACTGCCCGACATGGGAAAGCTAGAAGACCAATTAAAATGTGGAAAATTATATCAATTACATGACAAAGGAAGCAGAGAGAGAAAATGATATTAAGATTATGTGCATCTACACAATGTCCTACTGAAAAGAAACAACTAATGCTTCACCTCACAAATCAAGCCAGAAGTCGTGCGCAATGACCAATTAATGGAGACAGTGAAGCAAGTTAAAACATTTACCTGAATTACCAGTGTTACATCAGGATAATTCATTCCACGGGATGAGACATCTGAAGTAACAAGGATCAATCTCTTAGATACACGAAACTCATCAGATATTCGTGTCCGATGTAGCTGAGACTTTCTGGAGTGCATTTCTCTAACATTCATCTTCATGCTATGTAGAAGTAAAAACATAAGTTCAGTCACCATTGCTGTGGTGCAGAACAGGATCACCTGTGTACAAAGAAAGATCGGAAGTGATTAGACTAAGGGACTAATCTTTACGATAGTGGTATTTGATAGAACAAGAAAAAATGTAACTTACCTTGTACTCAGGTTCTTGCATAATATGTTCCTTTAGAAGGTGATGAACTATTTCAAAATGCAGACTGTGGGATGCAACAATATACGACTGCAAAACCTACATTTATCAAGTAAAGAGATATTATATGTTCTTTAAACAGATTATGTACATGTTTAAAGTTAAAATGACATATTACATTGTACATATGAGTTAACCCAGGTAATATTGCATTAAAACATGGGAATATCATCAGGGATTGCACCACAATGACAGAAAGGTGAAACAACAACTAGAAGAATGCACAAAAATTTTCAAGACCAGTAGCTAATCTCTCCAGAACAAGGGGGCTGTGACATTCACTGGTATAACAAGCCTCTCTACCTTTTTGGGAGTTTCCTGACCACCAGAACCCACTGTATTGATGAACTCATGTTCCCTCTTCAATACAAACTGTGACATCCGGCGAACCTGAGGAGTAAAATTAAGCAAAACAAAGTCCATTTCAATGAAAAACTCCAAAGCCCTAAATGTAATAAATAAAGTGGACAAAGATTTTTTTCTTCACCTCTTTAGGCATTGTAGCTGAAAATAACAATGACTGCCTCATGCGTGGCAAACAATCGACTATCTTCTCTATGTCCTTCCTAAACCCCAAGTCAAGTAAGTGATCTGCTTCGTCGAGTACAAGAACTTTCAAACCCATCAGGCGTGAAGAGATGCCAGATTTATTCTCTATGTGATCCAATAATCTACCAGGGGTTGCCACTATAATCTGCATAGAAAGCGAAATTTGTGTATAAACAGGCTATTAGTTACAATTCACTATGAATGATGTACCATAAACAGTTACCAAATCAAAGAGAAATTGTAATACACCAATAGGCAATAGAAGTACACAAAAATCTCTCTAAAATCTGGTGCCCAACAAAGTGCATAGTTTTTCATCATGAAATGGTCAAAATGAAGACCTGGCATGGATCGAACTCCAAGCGATGCTGGTCGACCTTGAACCGTGTGCCACCAATCAATGTTTGGACACCAATGCCATCATGGTATCTTAGCAAGACATTTGCCTCAGCAGTAACTTGACTGGCAAGCTCCCTTGTGGGGCAAAGAATGAGAGCAAGTATGGGAGGCAGACGTTGATTTACACCAATAGAGGCGTTCCTTAGAACTGTTTCAATGACAGGAAGCTGACATTTTTCAATAATGTATTTGGAGAAACAAAAGAAAGACATAAAACAAAAAACAGTATTGTGGCGTACATACCAGAAATGCCATACCCTTGCCGGTGCCTGCTCTGGCCTTTACCAGAACATCCTTACCTGTCGCGATAAAAACACATTGAGTAAATTACTACTTCTTGATAAGATGATGAACATAGCAAGAAAGACATAATTAGTGTCGAAAGGCATGAAAAAGGCAGTTCATGTCAAAGGTTAATAAAACTCACATCAGCACTAGATCATTCACTACCAACGGAAGAACTCAAAGTCAGCAAACGACATGAGTTATTGGACAAAAACAATGCCATGCAGCACACATATACCCAGACTCGATGCACGCTGGGAACCACAATATGTAATGCAAGCCTTTCTGCCACCTAATTCAGCTTACAAATATTACATAAAATTGATTTGCGGTTCAACACTTGTATTCAATTTCTTAGTCATTGCTATCTAACTATGGCTATAAAACAGACCATCAACATCACAAGGAAACAATGACTTCAACCCATAACATCTCCAAGCAACATACCATCAAGGCAGGCCTGCAGAGTAGCTTCTTGCACCATGGTCACCTGTAAATAGCCAGCAGAAGTAAGTGCTTTCAGAGTCAATGGGGAGATGTTGTATTCCTCAAACCTGCACAATTGAACAAGCAACACATGACCACATGAGAGAAAGCACCAGAGAAAAACCAACATAATGGAGCAATAAATTTCAATCTAAAGTAAATCCGAACTATCTGATGATGGACAGTCACCTGACTCAACTGCCAGATCCGGCAAAGAAAGAATGGAAACTTTCAAGAAGGATGCTGCAGCCCCCCCCACCCTCCTACTGCAACCCCCTCCACATGCAAACTCTCTCTCTCTCACAGCATAGGCTAGGCTGGGCCTTAACCACATTCAAGTGCCATAGGTTGTGTAAGGTTTCAGTAAATGAAGGTTTCAGTAAATGGGGTTTTTTCCTAGGTCTTCTTCTCATTTCTCCCTCGATTTACCATTCTGTGTTCCTACATCAGCTCTTCTACGTCCCTGTGCCCCACATCACTTGTCTTGTACTATCTTCACCGGAGTCTCCCAAACTACTTTTATATTGCCACATTTGGCAGACAAATGATATGATGGCTCTCCTATTCTAGCACAAACACAAAAAAGCTTTTGACAATAAATTTTACCCATGAATTCCTAATAGCCTTAAGGGGTTGTTTTTGTACAAAATGCTGTAAACCTTAAAAAATGTTATCAAAACAGTGCTTTTATTATGTTGGGAATGCTATAAATTGTCCACGGTATTTTCCCTATGTTTGGAGTGACATAAATTGCTGGTTTCAAAACCATTTGACTTATGTAGAACTCCAAAAAAAAAATTCCTTTCTGTCCAAAACTACTGAAAAGTAAGATTAAGAAATTATAAATCCATGAAGAGCATTTTTGGATAATGAAACTAGAGATTTCAAAACCAATATTTGCATTATCTTATGGTAAACCAAATGACCGCTAAATGATTTTTTTTTCTTGCGCTAATAGGCGTGACGGTGTAATACCTAAACACAAAATGGAATCGTGATGCTCCATCTGATCAAACGAATATTTTTTGCACTTGTAACTTAAGTCATCTTTAGCACAAAATTCAAAGTAAATGAAGACGTTCAAAAGCGTTGAAAGAACCCCAATTAATGATTTCCAAAATAAAAAGAATAGGAAAAACCTGATTTTGCATAGTTACTTGAAAGAACAACGTCGGGAAAACTATTACCTCCGCTGACTAAAAACCGACTCTTCGTCCACTCCCTTCCCTCCTGTTCCACCCGCATCCTGCTTCCTCTCCTCCAGTTCATCTCGAATACGCTGGAGTTCCTCGTGGAAGCTGCCATCTTCTTCTGCAGGCTTCGGCGGCCTTCTCACCTTTTTCTTGTCGTGATTCATCAAACCAGCACTACTTGTCGTCATCTTCTTCCTCCCCCCACCTTCATGTTCAAATTTCTCCCTACCCACGTCCCCACTTCTAGGAAAATCCGAGCCTGCTCCCCTCCTGCCAAATGTTTTCGATGGCTCATCCTCTACACCATAATCCGAATCCGAATCAGAATCTGGGTACCATCTTGACTTAATCTCCACTTTACGCTGAGACCGGCTCCTTGCCTCCACGGAGTAGTGCCTCCGCTGACCGAACGTCTCAACAGGTGGCTTTGCCTTCCGCGTGGCGCTATCCATCAGGTTCCGGCGATCCGACACAATCTTCCTCAAATCGAGAGGTGGAGCAGAATCCGCCGACGGGGGCCGCCCGGGGACAGGATCATCCCGCAGCGGGCCGTCATCCTCATTCCACAGGTCCTCAGCCCCTTCCTTCATGAACCGGTCCGCAAGGGCCTTTATATGTTCCTTGGGCGTCATGGGCCCGTGCGGCGAAGCGGAGGCCTCCTCCCCGTCCGGCGACAGCGGGGGCCGTCCCCGGCGAGCTCGGCCCGAATCTGGGATCGAAGGCGGGCCTGGTAGATCTGCCTCTCCTGCTCCAGAAGCTTCCGCTCCTTCTCCCGGGCCATCTTCTCGTGCATCCGCTTGAACTGCCACTTGTTCAGACCGCCGGGGAAGGTCCGGGGGCCACCGCCCATGGAGCGCAGGGCCGTGAGGATGGAAGGGCGCTGGGAGAAAGCCCGCAGACGTTCCCGGAGGAGGACGGACCAGGGCATCGCGCCGGCAGCTATCGGGAGGCTGGAGATGGGAGGTGGTGGAGGAGGAGAGGGGTTTAGGGCTTTGCGTGGGAATCCTTTGGCGGCATTTGGATCTTGCGTTTTTAATCCCGGGTCTCCCTTCAGTCCACTAACACATTAGTGGGCCGACATGGCAGCCCATTTGATATCAATGGAGTGGAACCGAACTCGGTGAATCGTTTGGCGGACGGAGCCCAGAGTTTAGATCTTGCGTTTTTAATCCCGGGTCTCCCTTCGGTCCCCTAACAGAATAGTGGATGTACGTTGTATTGTGCTTATGTTAGTAAAATGGAGCTTAAGCGTAAAAAAAAAAGTGCTTTGTTAATCAATTAAGTTTACCTTGCGCATTATGTTAATTGATTTAGTTTCTCTTAGATAATCGATTAAGTGATCTTGTGTGATTGTGTTATGCATGATCACTATGGGTTGTCATCATAGACGGACGCAACATGTGTCCATTGGATTTTTTTTTTTTTTTAAGAAATGGCTACTTAAATTGTGGATTTTTAGGAGTTTTTATAAGAGGGTGACCCCACTGAAATCAGCGGTGTCTAGTCCCAAGAGTTTAAGACTCCAAATTTCTTTCTTTTTTTAGTCTTAATCTTGTTCTTGCTCTTGATGAATAAAAAATAATTTGAGTGACCCCACTAAATAAAATTTCTGCTTCCGTCCCTAACTGTCATACGAATATACACAATAAATGACTTAAGTGTTCTACTATATATTAGTGGTTACTATGCCTGTGTTCAAACAATTATGCTATAACTATTCTTTATTTTCTCTCAAACATACAGTTACGTTCTCTTTATAATATGATGTGATTTACATTATGTGTTGATTTAAAGGTTTATATATATATATATACATATGTGTGCGTATATATATATATATATATATATGTACATATATGACTAACATGCATAAGAGAATGACGATTTTCTACTGAGTTGTGTACTCATTAATAGCCCATATTTTCAAAAGATTTGAACAGAGATTTAAAAGGTTCATATCAAGAGTAGGCGGATCTAGCTGTTTGAACACTTGTTGTAGGAAGATTATAACTATTAATCTAAATTATTTTTCCTTAGATAGTTTTTATGTCAGTTTGTTATTTCAAAAAAAAAACATGCATTATTTGGGATGAAACAATTGATGATGAAATGGTGGAATGTTGGACCCTTTTTAATTGTGGTTAATTATGCGTTACTCTCTTGTGTTTAGTTAAGATGGGTTGTTTCCACTACCACATTCCGGTTTTGGAAAAAAAAATTCTCTTTTCAAATTAAGGCATGACAAACCCCCCTCTCTAGCACTAGTGAATGTTAGTTTCTGTTTGTGTGTGAGAGAGAGAGAGTTGTAAAAAATATTTTTTTAGAGTTGTACAGAGGGCTCTTAACATAATTGTAGTTAGGTTAAATAGATTGAATCAAATAATAAATGTATACATAATGAAATATATGGATATAAAATATAATTTACAGATTTTAGAAGTACAACCTCAAATATAATATATGTTAAGGATATGTATGTATTTTTCTCTCAATTATAACATCAATTTTCCACATGACAACTATTGTGGCTTGACTTTAGAAAGGTTAGTTAAGCCTGAGAGTTTTGAAAAATGGATCAAGTTTTGAGCAGACGTTTGACCTAAGTGGTAGAGAACAAGGAAAAATCGACTCAAACTTCATGAATCTGATGCAACCATATCCATAGACCTTAGCATGCCTTGATGTGACATTCATTCAGGACATGTGGATTAAACTGGATCATAATTCAAAGTTATTGGATTCTTCTCATCATATTTTATTCCACGGGTGGTTAGTGGCACACGTATAATTGTATTTGACTTATTTTAGAAATATTTTAATGGTAAATATTAATCCTCTTTAAAAACTTACAAAATTTAGTGAGATCAAGGGACACACACTGGTCATATATGTTGCACCAGCTTTGTTTAATTACGTCGACGGTTTTTGTTCTCCCATGCACCCTTGTGGTCTTTTGTATTTTTTTGATGCCATGTCTTCGAAAACACTATATTAGATGTTGTATATTTGAGATTCAAATGAACAACGTAGCTCATACCTGTCTGATGAATTGGTGCAAAAAAATAACCCACATTATTTGTTAACGTTGTTGATGGAACCATGGTTCGCCCGTGCCGCCCAATCGGGGCGGCACGGACGTACCGTACCGTGCCCGGGTGAAAGCGGCACCCGGGGTCGGGTCACCCCAATGGGGTGACCCGGGTTAAAATTTTTTTTTTCATAACTTTTTCTTATTAGGTGTATTAAAGTGATGTAAATGATGTCCAATTAAGATGAGAATTTAAGCAAGATGATACAAATATAGTAATTTTAGTTAAATTTTTTTAATTATTTTTTTATCAAGTAAAAATTATATCAAAATTAGTAAATCGACTTAATCTCAACATCTAAGGGATCTAATAGTGTCTAATTGAGATGAAATTTCAAACATAAACTAATTAATATGTGATACAAATTGTAATAATTTTAGTTTAATTTTTTAATTAATTTTTGTCAAGTAAAAATTGTCCCAAAATTATTAGGTCAACCTAATCTCGACATCTATGTATCAATAACTCATAATATTTATATTTTTATAATCAGTACATTTTTCTAGTAATTATGATGACATCATATTTGACTTTATTTTCGAAATCAAATGTCCTCCCGTTGAACTACGAGCATAGAGAGTTCGTCGTACCGTGACAAACTCTGTGTGCACTTAAGTTGTCTAATTAGTGTCTAATTGAGATAAAAATTCAAATATAAACTAATTAAGAGATGATACAAATTATAGTAATTTTATTAATATATGGGATTAATTAACATTAATAAATGATAGTTCAATGTCATACTCAGAAGTGCGTGCTCTGACGGGACGACATCAAAAAACTGTAACGAAAATGAATTTTGAGAACACCATAATTTTGCTTATAGCTAAAATTTCAACATCAGAAGTGCGTGCTCTCGAGGCTTGTTTGCTTCAGATTGTAGCTGTTTGAGCTAGTTCCTGAAGCTTGTTCTTGTGCTTACTTTTATTAGTTTTATTCCCTTCTGTGTGAAGGAAGACCTGGTGGTATCCAGGGTGGTTGTATTCCCTTCAGGTGAAGGAAGACCAGTTGAGGCTGGGTGTAAGGATCCGTGAGGGGGATAGTACCCTTGATAATGATATCCTGAGGTATTGCTCAGGGACTGGACGTAGGTCTCCTGTGGAAAGGAGTTCCGAACCAGGATAAAATCTTTGTGTCTTGTGGCTGTGTTTTGTGTCCTTTCTGTTTCATTTCCTCTAACTCTAACCTTCGTTTAAGTTGTTGTGTAATCTTTTTAGTGAACAGGTATCAATCTAAGATCTAATTTTTTAATAACCCATTCACCCCCCCCTCTGGGCTAACTAGCTGGGCAACAAGTTTCATTGCATTTTACACAAACCCATTCTCTTCTTAAGGATGTGAATCTATCTTCAGACAAGGTTTGGTGAAAATGTCAGCCAATTATTTTTTTGTGGGAATGAAATTAAGTTCCAAGGTTTTATTGGCAACTTCATCTCTCAAGAAATGATGGCAGATTTCAAAAAACTGTAACGAAAATGAATTTTGAGAACACCATAATTTTCAGAAAAATGTGGTGATATCATAAATGTAAATATCCGGAATTGTTGACGTACGGATTTCGATATTAAGTCGATGCAACTATTTTCCGGGTGATTTTTCACCCAGTGTAAAATAAATTCTAAAAATTAAACTAAAATGACCATAATTTGTAAAACAATTACATTAACTTATAGCTAAAATTTCAACACAAATAGACATTATTTGAATAGTTTTACAAGATGAGAATGGATTTCAACACAACATGCCAATTTTCCACCGTATCTCAACGGTATGGTACGGTTCGATACGTACCGTGCCACGAAAAATACGATACGTCGATCCGGTCGGTACGGCGAACCTTGGATGGAACTAATAGTACTTTATGATTTTGTCCATTCAAATGTTAGAAATGAAAGTTCTTTTTCCCTTCTCTTTCACCACTTTCATATTTGTAAATGCCAATTCAATTGTAGCTAACTAGCTAGTTAGGAGTTAGCTAGTTAGGGAGAGATGAATTATAAGGATCATTCGGGAGCATGTAATGCCAAACACAATAGCCTCAAAAGCATGTATATTTGAAAAAAAAGATTCTGCATGCATATACAAACTTTTACTTCCATAATTGTATTTATATGTAAACATTTTTTTTTGCCAGAGAACGCTGAATGGTGTTTTTTGTAGTATTATTTTCGTGTGTAAGAAAAAAATTATTTTATTGTTTAAAAAATATTTACACAAATATACTTAATTTTGACATATTTATAAATCTATACCTCTCACTTATACCAATTTAGTGTAACTTATACACTATTTCTTTAACTTATATTACTTCTCTATAATTTACACTAATTCAATATAATTTATACATTTTCTATGTGTGTAAGTTATACTGAATCAATGTAAGTTATATTGAAATCGTGTAAGTTGCAGAGAAAGTGTATAAATTGTAAGAAAAAGTATATATTGAATTAGTGTAAGTGAGAGACATAAATTTATAAATATATTAGAATTGAGATATTTGTGTAAATACTTTTTAAAATAAAATTGTTTTAAAAAAATTCCCTAAATAAATACATGGGTGTGAAAACGTCCATCATGAGTTAACATAAACGACGGCCTCTGCATGTCTCCGTCTTCCTCCACCACCACCACAGAAACGACGCATGCCCCCCTTATTAATAAGCTTCCACCAGACCAGAACCCATGCCGATGCACACCTCTGAACACCTTTGATCGTTTCCTGCAGCTGAAACGCCCCCCGCTTTCTCTCTTTTCCTATACCTCGTCTCCTTCTGATCCTTCCCTCCTCTCAACCTGCTTCCTACCACCCCTAATGCACCATGACCAGTCGAGGCTCCAATGGCCGGTGGCGACCATCCTCATCATCCTGTTCCTCATGCTCGGAGAAGCGTCGGCACTGAGCCATAGCAGGGGGTTGATAGCGGGCAAAGAGGCGGAAGGGAGTGGTGCAGGTAAGCATGGTCAGTACTCTTCGCTGACTGCTCGGCGCTTCGGCAAGGCGGGGTCGAACCAGGGCTTCTCCGGCGGCGATGGTGCAGGTGGCGACATGTATGGGGATTCCAAGAGAAAGGTGCCCCAGGGACCCAACCCCCTTCACAACTGACGCTGGCTTAAGCCTTGGTTGTGTTAGCGCTTCAGAATAGAATTACTGAGTCGTGTGTACAGTTAATGGCACAGGATAATTTTGCTTCTCTCTCCCTCTCTCTTTCTTGCCTCCCTGGGAAGCACAAGAAGTACTACTCCAGTCATTTTGTGGAGTGCTAGGATTTGTGTGTATATGTATATATATGTCAAGTTACCGGTTAAGAGATCAGTCATGCAGATATTAATCAACAAAAGTATTCACCTGATCCCTCCAACTTTAGCTAGTTATGATCAGTGTATTCCAAGGATTATTTACCGGAGAAATGGTGTCTATTTGAAGAAAATATATAGCTGGGCATAAGGGAGGCAATCCTTTCCTTCTCTCTTTCTTTCTTTATTCCCTACAAAGTGGCTAAGGTTGGTGGTGTGAGTTTGAATGAAGAGAAGAGGTTCCGGAGCTGAACAGAAAGGAAATCTCTTTCCCCCCTCTCCCTCTGTTTTTTTCCTTCTCTACAACTGAGAATGGGATGTGTTTTGAAGAGCTGGGTACTACTTGCTCAGGAATAATTAAGGTCCACTCTTTCGTTTTTTTTCTTGCTTCAACAAGATACATGTTTGAGAAGAGCAGAGCTGAGGGTATGAAAGATGGAAACTCTCCCTCTCTCTCCCTCTCTCAACACAGACATCTCCATGATCCTCTCTCTCTCACACGCGCGTAAACTCACACACAGGCCAATCTCCCTCCTCTCTCACACGTACACAGCTCTCTCTCTCTCTCTATCTCTCGCACACACACACCCCTCCTCCACACACACAGACAGGGCACTATACTTTTCTCCCCCCTAAATCGCACTAGAAGGAGACAAAGTGGGGGCGGTGACGAGAGAGCATGGCTAGCTTGTGGCCCTGGCCGGCGTTTTCTATTAAGACGCTTTAATAGCGACGAGACGACATTTAGCGTAACGGACGCAAGGAGTCAAATGCCCCCGGGTAGGCACGTCCTTGGATTTTCCTCTCCACGGGGACAGGGGCCTCGCCATCTTCCTCGTTTCTTTAATCCCCATGGTGGGGCATGGCGGGACGTGACGGCTTCTCACGCTGATGCCAGGTTTTGAAATGGGCGAACGAGACAAAAAGATGACCAAGGCATTCTGTTCTATCGTTTCCGAGGAGTGGTCAAGCATCATTTTTTTGAAAGAAATAAAGATAGCCATACCCAGCTGGGGGGGGGGGGGCAAATTTGAAAGTTTTTTTTTTTGTTTTTCTTTTCTCCGTGATCAGGAAGGAAACTCTCAGGTCGATCTGCTCTATCTCGAGTCTTTCACTGAGGTTTATATCCCCATATCTTGAACCCATCTATATTATGTCTAATACAGCAGTTCATGGTGCCGCCTCCATTTAGGAGAGCCTTTAGTTTCCAATCTTAATTACTTCCGAAGAAGGGATTTTAATCTTTAATTCATGAGGGTCTACACTCTACGTCAAGATGATGATTCTCCTATTCCATGGGGAAATACTCAAGAACTGTCGTAGAATTTGAATCATCACATGACTAAAGAACGATCATGGGAGTTGCCTTAATTTGTAGCTGAATCCCCGAAACCTATAATCATTAATTGTCTTTAGATATTTATAAAAGACAAATCAGTTCCTAGCTAATAATCTCAGTTTAAAGTAGGGTTGCAAACGGTTATTGGAATCGGAATTAAAAAAATACTGATATCAGAATCGAAATCAGATATTCTGATATGTTATTGGATCGAAATTTATTAATTTCGGATCGTTAGTAGATTATAAATTTAATAAGAATAAAAGTTTAAAAAATAAATTTTAGCTGCCTATATGAGGGCGGGAATTCAAATTGAGAAGGGTTTTTGAGAAACCCAAACAACCCCCCCACCGACTCAACCATTAGAGATGTTCATGGTTTAGTTTGATTTGATTTATAAGAGATTTTTAGGAAACCAAACCATATCAAATTTGGACTCTAATCGAACCAAACCAAACTGAAGTCCCTTGAAACCAAACCAAATCAAACCGAATTAAATTCGGTTTGGTTCGGTTTAATTTGAAAATAAATGGGTATTTAGATTCTCTTAGTCTTAAATAAGATTTTAATCACTTATATTTCTCTAATAAATTACTATCAAATAATATTTGAAATAAAATATTAAATGTTGATGACCATATTAACCTCCATAATATATATTTTATGTAAATATATGAAAAAACTTGATAGATATATACAAATTAAAATTTATTATTATAATTCGGTTTAATCGGTTTGGTTTGGTTTTTAGAGGTTAGAAATCGAATCAAACCGAATTTTCTTTTTCGATTTGGTTTGGAACCAAACCAAATTTTTTCTATGTTCAAACCGAACCAAACCAAATTGAATCGCTCTGTTCGATTTGGTTTTTTGGTTTGAACTGAATAATAAACACTCTTACCAACTATACTTTTGGTTTCGGTTCCATTTTCAGTTCTAATTCCGGTAATATTATTGGAATCAGATTAGTTGTTCCAATTTTATCAAAATTAGAATCGAAAACGTCGGATCAATAATAAAATGAGAATTGAAAACTTATATTTTTGAGTCCGAACCTGATTGTACCTCTAATTTAAATTAAGTCAAACCGTACAACCTCCCTCCAACGAAGATCTTTAGGTGGAAAATTAAAAGTATCATTTCTTTGTAAGTGACTTAAAAGTCTTCTCCCCATGCATAAAAAAATCATTAAAAAAATAAAATTTTCAGCATGAAAAATACTTTCCATTTTGTATTTTTGCAACTTCGGTATGGTTTTATCAATGTATTGCAGGCATGACCGTGCAAGAGGATGGAGATGGGAAACAAGGATGTGAAGCTTGAATATCTTGAAGAGGCTTGAATCTTGAAGAGTCTTTCACAACTTCAAACTGGATAGTAAGGATATACAAAGTTAAACCGCCCAATAATATATAGCCATATAGGCAGTAAAACTCTTTTTTTGTGGCCATGCAGGATTTCATATTTTGATTTTCTGGAAATGCACATAGTCTATTGGAAATAGCTTTTAATAACAAAATTTTAACACCATTTTTAACACATCAATCAAAATACACCACACCTCCTTCCTTATAAAGTGTTTTGTGTTCCTCTTGACAAGTACATAAATAATGTGACACATTTTTATTAGTAGAGTCAAGTTTAGCATCGAGAAAGGTTTCTTAACAAACCAGTTTCCTATTCTTTAGGTGGCAAATACATCTGTCTAAATGGAAGCGTGTTCATTGTTCATGACTCTAGCCGGCAGCATATCGATCTGATTCCCGTGTCCAACTCCTAGTGAGGGATGAGAAGAGAACATGCCTTTGCTAGAAGGTTTGTAGGATGATGTTTTCTAGATGCATGAGGCCTCTATTTAATGTTTCGGACAACTAATTTAACTAGATTATCTTCTGTTCCTTACAGTAATCTTGGGAGAAATCTAGCTCTGTAATGTTTTGGCTTACGAGTTGCAATATTGATGGCTCATACAACTACAATCCCTTACAATATTGTGCATATATACTTTGATGTCATCAACACCATTAGACAGCATCAGCATGTCTTTAATTTGTTCGGTTTGACTGTTTAAGCTCCGAGAAACACTTGCCGCATACGAGATATGTGACGTCACTCCCGTGTGTGCTGGCAATATGGTGGTGGCACATTATTTCTCATCATGCAAAATGTTACTTACAACCTCGATCTTGACACAAACTGTGATCAAAGCTGAACATTTTTTTAGAGTTTACGCCTTCGGAACCCAACCCACTTCTTGTACAGACGAGCCGTGGATTCTGTACACAAATGAAGTCCCCAAGAAGGTCTTCAGGTGATCATTTTCTGTTCGAGTCCCACTGTTTCGTGTATTGTGGACAAATTGCTAGATGATCATCAATTTGAGCAGGGAGCTTTCTAATGAGAAGAATTTAATACACATCAAATGAATATATTCAATAAGGGTGTGTCATTTTAGAGACAAAAATATTAATGTATCTCTTATCTCAATTTTTCAACTTGGAGTTGAAGTGCCACATTTTTACTAGATGTGTCTATTTTATATATATTATTGAACAAATTAATTAAAAGTTTTTTTTACTGTAATAAAGAGGTCTTTAGTGTAACAGAATTTTACGTATATTATAATAGATTATAATTGTGTAAAAAATTAAAAATAAGTCAAATATTTAATAAAAACTCTTAATTAATTTATCTTATAGTATTGAAAAAATAATTAGAAGTCCCTAACTGTAATAAAGAGATTTTATTGTAATATGATTTAACGTATTCTGTAACCAGAAATAACACTTACTGTAATGAATTACAACTGTGTCAAAAATAAAAAATAAATAAAATATATGTTAGAGACTGCTAATTAATTTATTTTACATTATTTAATATGTATTAATATTTTCCTTTTCTTATAAAGAGCTTTTCTTGTTGGGTTAAGCTGGCACAAGACCCATATGCATGCGAGCCCACTTTGACTCGTCCAACCAATCGCCTTTTGAGGAGATTGAATTAAAAATTTCACTTTGCACAAATTAGCCTTTGGTTGCCTTAATGCATATTTTTTTTCTCACCGTAAATCGTCAAGAAAAAGTGGCTGCTACGCTGGTCGGCCTCTCTCTCTCTCTCATAAAAACTCCTCTTCGAAAAACTCGATCTTCTCACAACACTAGTTGGACACCCGTCCATCGCACGAGGATTATTTATAATATATATATATATATAATGATGTAGATTTAAATATTTTATAACAGTAAAACTAAGACTAACATATTAAATGCCAATTGCATGGATCAGAAATAATAAAGCATATCTTTCTACAATGCTAAAAAAATTCAAGATACTTCTGCAACCATAGAAGCTAAAAATTTAAAACAACCACAGATGCCAATAAAAAGCGAATAAATGTAAAGAAGAGGATTAAAATAGTTAACCTGGTATTTATGAACACAAACATCAGAAGTGTTGATTAATACATTGTGTGAAACATGTCTCGAATTTCATATTTACCTCATCAATCTCATGTTAAGAGATCCAAGTACAGTGATGGAGAGGAGAAAATATCATAAATAGTAGAAAAGTTCTATTCTCTTGGACCAAAACAAAACAAAAAAAGTCACAATTTTTAAAACCATAACATCTCAACTTTTAGAACCAAAATTTTGGCATTAACAGAGTTGCAAGTGATGTTAGGAGCATTCCACGAAAATAAGTTTCTTTATCTGAGTTCCAATCTCCTGTAAAACCAAGCAAAATTCATCCGCAGAAAAATCAAATTAGTCAACATTTCAACTGATACATGAGCTACGGTAAGCTGAGTTAGATCATGTAGGGGAGCTCTTGAGTTAGAAAAAAAAAAGAGCTACTTTGGTAGCATGATGTTTCAGACATTCAGAAAGATAAATGTAAACTAAGGCCAACTGTTAATAAAATTCTGCTAAGAGATCCAACTATAGTGATGGAGAGAAGAAAAAAATCATAAATAGCAAAAAAGTTCTATTCTCTTAGACCAAAACAAAACAGAAAAAGTCACAGCCCCTTTAAACATTTTGAGAAACACACCTACGAAGGCAGCTTCATCAAAACGAATGTCAATGTATACTTTTAACATTTGAAAAAAAAAAGGTTGAGCAGGGCCATATACATCCATCTTGTAAGGTGTGTGGGTGTATTGGGGGGGGGGGTGTTGGATCTAAAACCAACTCACATATAAATGTAGAGAATTAAAGTAGGTAACATGATATTTATGAACACAAACATTAGGAGTATTGGTTAAAACATTGTGTGAAGCATGCCTCCAATTTCATACTTTCCCCATCAATCTCAATACTTATGCTAAGATATCCAACTATAGTGATTTAGCGGAGGAAAGATCCGTTAGCAATGAGGTTTTTTGTAGCATGCTGCTTTTAGATATTTGGGTTGGTTTTTTGGTAATCTATTGTATGTTTAGGAATGAGGTCTTTTTCTAGTAGATTTGCCTCCTTTTCGACATATCTATTGTATCATCCAAAAAAAAGAAAAAAAATGGCCCAAAAGCTGCTAATTTCCCTTCTGGTAGAATTGGGCCCTGTAATGCCTTTTGCATGCATCCAATGTGGAGGATAGAATAAAAAAATGGGTGAGAGAAACAAAAGATGGACCTAGAACAACACCAACAAAAATTTCTTTCCTTTTCACACTGCCATCCTATGCAAAAAGAAAAGGGGAAAAATAAAAGACACTAGTATCAGCTATTTCCAGTTTTTTTCTGGCCACTTTAAACAAAAAAAATATTTCTGGGAATAAAAGGAAGTAAACTATATGAAGAAATATTTGATTAGTAAGAACTGCAATTTTTTTTTCAGAGAATATACAGAAATATTTGCCTACTTTGCTCCATCTCCTAGCATTAACCCTCTTCCTTACCGTATACACCGTCTCCCAGAATCCACCGTGGAAGGGGAGCCCATAGGCGGGAAGAATCTACCATGGGAGACGTGGATTGACATAACCATGGCAAGGGGTATACGGTTTTTTATACAAATAACTATTTCATATAGTTCGGCTTCTTTCAAATAGAAAGAAGATAAGAAACTACCATGGGAGACATGGTTTACATGACAGTGGCATGGGGTATACAAATTTTTTATACAAATAACTATTTCATATAGTTCACCTTCTTTTCAAATAGAAATTAAGAAGAGAATCATTTCTTGATGATTTGTTCATGGCAGTTACATTTTTATGCTTTTAGTTTCACACCAATCTTCTTTGCAATTCTTTTGTAGGTGGCAGTTCCAGAAGGCTCACCTCACGACAGTGGCTATATATCGGATGCCGACTATGCACAAAAGGTTTGCAAAGAGGAAGGACATTGGTTGCATCACCATGAACAGAAAGTGTGTGCTGGTGAGAAAGAGAGAGTACCTACTTGGAGAAGATCGCCATAAGTCTAGAGGCGTCACCGCCTCACCAGAGGAGGCTGTAGGCGGTGGCAAAGCAGTTCCATGAGGAGCAGTCAGACTTGGCCTTGAACAACACGATAGAGGCGAGGTCGGAGCCCACGGCACTGCAGTTTGAAGAAGCCACTGGTGATGCCGGCTAGGCGAAGGGCCTCGTCGGAGGAGACATACTTGCTGTAGAGGGAGAAGGCCTTGGCGTTGGGGTGCTGGTGAGCATGCAGGTGATGGTGCCGCAGAGGTGGAGGCAGGGGGTGACGTTGTGCTTGATTGTGAGAAACTGTTTAGGAAGAGAAAAAGTGGGTTGGGTAATGGGGGCAGAAAAAAAAAGACCCAATCATTGTAAAAAACAACAATATTGGTAAAGCGGGAATGGTTTGCTTATTGTCACTACCCACATCAAACATATAATTCAGCTTGCTTATATATTACAATGAAGTTTGTATGAACAAAAAAAAAATCAGTTTGCTTATATATTACAATGGTTTGCTTATTTCTATGCATGCTATGTAAGTCATAGCTTCTCAGTTGAAGATTTTTAGTTCTGCCAATTATAAGAAGATTCAGAAAATTCTGGTCATATGTGAATGTTTTAAAATAAAGTTTTTATACAGGATCCTCTCATTCTACATTTTTATACAAAATTATAATTTGTTCAGGAAACACAGAACATGCATTCACCTTACTGATGTAATATGCATTCACCATCATGCAAAGAAAACCATTATTGTTCAGGTGATCCATAAATAACATGTAACATATTCTAAATATCTTCAGTGATTGTGACAATCGGATATGGCATTTCTCTTATGATTAAAGGATGATATTACTTTATTTGACTACAATGTTGAAGAACGTGTGAATGCCTTTGTAGCTACTGCAGTGTTGCATATGGGCATTTTTTTCCTACAGGATAGGGTTTAGGGAGAGGCGAAAAATTTATGGAAGCCTCGCAACAAAAAAAAGGGATTTGGACAACCTCGCAAGAAAAATAAATCCCCTGAAGATCAGGGCCTAATCGTACCAGGGGCTAGAAAAGGGGAAATCAGGGGAAAAACGGGGGAAAGAAATGTTCTTATCTTCTTCCGTTGTGACAGTGAAGGATGCGACGGCGGTCGCAGTTGCTGCGATGGTGAGGATTCGATGGCGAGCAAAAATGATCGCAAATGGGGTGCTTCGCGAGGATGGACAGCCGTGGTAGGAACATTAATGCTTCTCCGGGGTTGGGCAACCTCGCAAGAAAAAAAAATCCCCTGGAAATCAGGGCCTAATCGTACCAGAGGCTAGAAAAGGGGAAATCAGGGGAGAAGGCAAAGGCAAGGATATCAGGGGTAAAAGGGGCTAGAAAAGGGAAAAATCTGGGGAAAAACGGGGGAAAGAAATGTTCTTACCTTCTTTTGTTGCGACGGCAGTCGCAGTTGCTGCGATGCTAAGCAGAAGATGATCGTAGATGGGGTGTTTCGCGAGGATGGACAGCCGCGGTAGGAACAATAATGCTTCTTCAGGTTGGGCAACCTCGCAAGAAAAAAAAATCCTCTGGAAATGAGCGCTTCCCCTCGTGACGGCGCGAGATCGACGACATGATGGCAAGGCTGCGAGGCTGCGATGCAGAGGGCCAGGGCGAGGCTGCGAGGTTGCGAGGGCGAGGGAAAGGGCGAGGCTGCGCGGGAGAGGGCGAAGCTGCAAGGACAATGGACGATGCATAAGGCTTGCGGCACAACATGTTCACCGGAAAACGGCGAAGTTGCGGTGCAGACATGGGAAGGCGAAGGATCGCTGGCCCTTCAGCTTCTCTTCTCTCCGGGAATTGAAACGGCAACACAGATGGAGGAGAGATAGAGAGAGAGAAAGGGGAGGAAGGCCGCTTCTCGGAGATAAAAAGTGAAGAGTCTTAGTCAAATGCCACGTGTTCTGGGTTTAGTTTGGGCGGGAAACAGGGACTCTATTTTAGTATATATAGAAGTATAGATAGATTAAGCGATCCTTCTTCATAGAATTCGACGTTGTTTTGGGTACGACAGCCAGATGACCCTCGCAACAGTGGGAAGCCATGGCGAAACTCACCGATGTAGCAGTTGCTCCACCGGCGACGCTTCCCTTTGATAATGCTGGAACAGCGACGTCATGCTGGTGCTCCTCGTTAAACATCTTTCTTAAGTGGTTTTGTATCATTGCTTTGTGGTGATGGAGCATTCTCATACTCATATGATTAGTCATACTCATATCAATTGCTCTAATGGGTTCTTTGAAATGAAGAGACACGGCCTTAGAGAATTCAGGCAGACTTCTCCAGCTTCCTCCTTCCAGGCAATATTAATGGCAAATTTAGGGGTATGATCAGGTGGATCCATAATTCAACAAAATCCGCTTCTTCAGCACAGGAATAACAAGCAAATGCCCTGCTCATCGTTGAGCCACCCCATGAGTGTCTTGTCTTGGATCCTCCACGAAGCCTTGCTGGATTTATAAGAAATCTTCCAAAACTTGAGCTCAGTTTCCAGCCATTCCTCTTCAAGAACACCTTCTGGCGCCTTTGGTACTTAGCCTTTGTACTTACTTATTTCTGATAGACTACCAAGTGCCTGGTGGTTAAACCTCAGGGATAGCTTAGTCGTAAACATGCATAACACTGGTCATAGGAGTCTCTCACAGAACCACAGCCTGATCTTGGTTTTTTCTTCTATTCTTCCTCCTCTTCCTGTCCGATCTGGTGTGTATAGTCCACAAATTGAAGGTGCTACGACAAACATCTCATGAAAAAGGAAATTGTTATGGTGTTTCTCAGGGTCATGCAAAATGACGGAGTGCATATCGACCCATAGAGAGGAGAATGGAGAAAAATCTTAAACATGGATCAATCACATGTCGTCCTGCGGTAGGACACGTGAGGCGAGAGATACGAAACAGGGGAAGTACGATTACAAAGGGGTGTAGAAGGGGGATTTCTGCATGTGAGTGGATGAGGTAGGAAATAGAACTGGGAACTTGGAAATGTCATGGAATGAGTGCCTAGTGCCAGAAAACAATCAATCATAATGTAGGAGCCAATGATGCACCTACCAATGTATGCTTCAGCGTTTAAGCTGAATGTTTACATGTTTTCCATTCTCGAAAAGAAAGATGGGAAAATTAATTGCAAGTCCTTATCAGTGAGAGCAACTTAACTGCAGGTCCTTGTCAGAAATATCTGTGCGACAAAATTCAAGCACTTTTACGAGTGTTACTTATGTAAGGCGAAGTGAAGCGGGTGGTGCCCAGCGCCCCGAAACCCCACCATACATAGGTAACACTAGCTATGTGGAGGTGGTTTGGGGCACTTGTTGGACCTTAAAAAATTACAGGCAGCATCCTGGGCACTTCCCTTCAAGGATAAACCAACAACTCTTCAGGCCGCGTTAAGTCTCCGAACAAGTCGGAAGAAATTAACGCCTTGTACTAAACATTAAAGTACAAATATGACATGGAAGAAAAATCCAGCAGCATGAGGTCTACAAAGACCAAGTGTAAAGTACAAACAAATACAGCACGGAACAAATCCGGCAGCACAAGGTCCATGAAGACCAACTGTGAGATACAAATACACGGACGAGGTCCATAAAGACCAAGTACAAGTACAAGCACAAGAACAAGTCGGCGACAGAAGCTCCAAGGGTGCAAATGCAACTCTTCGCCAAGCAAAACTCCGAGCAAAGAAGCAGGATTTCAGTGAATTGGGTACCCCCCAAATGAGGCCCTTATGGCCTATTTATAGGCAATCCTTCCCCCCATTTCAAGACACCCCTTAGGTCTAAGGGGAATGGGAGAAGAGAGGGCGGTTGGAGGGCTCCAACCTGTTTAATATTAAACAGGTTGGAGGCCCCCCCTCCAACTTTCTAACATAAAACCGTTGGGGGTGCTCCCCCTCCAACAGGTTTTATAAATCAGGTGGAGGGGAGGCCCCCTCCACCTTTTAATATAAAACCGGTTGGGGGGTGCTCCCCCTCCAACCGGTTTTATATAAAACAGGTTGGAGGGAAACCCCCCCACCTGTTTAATGTTAAACAGGTTGGGGGGTGCTCACACCCCCAACCTGTTTCATAAAACAGGTTGGAGGGGAACCCCCCCCCCCCCAACCTGTTTAATGTTAAACAGGTTGAGGGTGTGTCCAACCTATTTAACATTAAACAGGTTGGGGGGTGCTCCCCCCCAACCGAACAGGGAGCCTCTCCCTCTCATTCTTCTGCTGCCATGCAGCAGGGGAGAGGAGGCCCTCCCCTATAAAAGGGGAGGCACCCCCTCCATCTAAAGTGTGCAGAAAGCCCCAGAAATCCCCCCTCTATGCTGGAAAAACCAGTCCCCATAGAGGCACCAAGCCCCATAAGCCCCCATATGCTGGCCGACCACCAAGCCCTCAAGAACCCCTACATGCTGTGAAAAACAGTCCCCAAAAACCCTTGTAAACCAGTCCCTCCAAGCTTTGTAAGGTCCTGGTTCTGAAATTTTCAGAAATAGAAAAGCTTCCTTCTTCCAATCCCCTTCAACTTGTTCTTCCAAGTTCTTGGTTTGGAGTGAAGTTATTGACCCATTTCTTGCTCAATATGCAGTGAGGAGTGCCCGATAACGTGGAAAAGAGCGAGAGATCGCCATCGTATACGGCTCCGACATCTCCCTCGCGCCACATCCCCACATCGAGCAAGTCTCTGTGGGGATTCTGGGGTTTAAATACCGTCCATATCGAGCAAGTCTCTATGGACATATGGTATTTAAACACCCTTTGTATGTCCTTATCTTGTATATTTTATACCCCACATCGAACAAGTCTCTGTGGGGATTCTGGGGTTTAAATACCGTCTATATCGAGCAAGTCTCTATGGACATATGGTATTTAAACACCTTTTGTATGTCCTTATCTTGGTTATATTTTATACCCCACATCGAGCAAGTCTCTGTGGGGATTCTGGGTTTTAATACCGTCCATATCGAGCAAGTCTCTATGGATATATGGTATTTAAACACCCTTTGTATGTCCTTATCTTGGTATATTTTATACCCCACATCGAACAAGTCTCTGTGAGGTTTCTGGGGTTTAATACCGTCCATATCGAGCAAGTCTCTATGGACATATGGTATTTAAACACCCTTTGTATGTCCTTATCTTGATATATTTTATACCCCACATCGAGCAAGTCTCTGTGAGGTTTCTGGGGTTTAAATACCGTCCATATCGAGCAAGTCTCTATGGACATGTGGTATTTAAACACCCTTTGTATGTCTATATCCTGGTATATTTTATACCCCACATCGAGCAAGTCTCTGTGGGGATTTTCGGGATTTAAATACTGTTCATATCGAGCAAGTCTCTATGAGCATATGGTATTTAAATACCCTTGTATGTTTGTGCTCTAAATGCCTCCATATCGAGCAAGACTCTATGGGTACAGACATTTAGATGCCTTGTACTCACATGTATATGTTTCTTCGAGGAGACTCTGTTCAAGCAAGAATTCTGCTCAAGAGCATATCTATATAATCATAATCTCATGCTTATATACATATGTTTTCTTGAGGAAACTCTGTCTAAACAGAAATTCTCCTCAAATACATACTCATATAATTGTGAGTCTATGTTCATACGAATATGAATCTGGGTTGAACTCTGCCCACGCAGGGGTTCTACCCGAGAACATATCCATGTAAGTACAATCATATGTATATATTTCCTTAAGGACATTCCATCTAACGGAAATTCCGTTCTAAAATTTACTCGTATATTCGTAAATATGTGCTCATATGCATATACTTCCTAAAAGAAAAGTCCGTCCAAGTGGGAGTTCCATCTCGGAGGATATTCATATATACTTACAGAAGTTATGCTCTTACGCGTATATTCGTCGGGAGAAAATATATACTCACAAGATAATTATGTCCACGCGGGCATATTCCCGTCTATTTTCAGTCATATGACAATCCTTCAGAGAAAACCCATATCCCTTTTCAAAAGGACAAATCCTTTTTCAAAATCAAAACTCATTCTGTCCAAGAATAGAAGGAGAAAATGTTGTCTTGAAATTTCTTACAGATGCATATATTCTCGCCCACGCTATGAAATGGTATTCGGGTTGAAACCGGTGTTAATACAACACCTAAAGCTTTTAACTCGATGTAAATGTAACATCGATTCCGATCGATGGAAACAGGGGTCCAGCACACGCCACCCCAATCGCCTGATGATTAAAAGGCACATAATCAAAGAAGTTCAGATCAAAACACGACGCACTCATCCGTTTCACGGATATACAAAAATTCTTTCTCTGCATTACGCAGACCCTTACTTCTGCCTGGCAGGCAGGCTGGCACGCCCCGCAACACAAAGTCAAAACAAGATAAATGAAATGAACTTCCCCACACATAATGGGGGAGGAAAGTGAAGAAAAATTCCCGTGTCCACAGCACTGGGCACCATCGCACTTCACTTCGCTGCACTTTTACGCGTGTTACTTGTACGCAGAGTATGGGCAGTTGTGGGCCACTCATGCTTTGTATCTCTTACTTATGTATCTTTCCCTCTAATTTAATATAATCCCTCACTTCCTAGTCAAAAAAATAAGATTAAAAATATTAAAATACCCCTATTACATAAGAGAGAGGGTGAAAGAGAGTCCTCCCTCCCGGTGGAGAGGGGGGCTTGTGTGTGTTTGTGTGTGTGTGTGAAAGAGAGAGAGAGAGGCACACAACTACAACAACTTGGGTTCTACAATTCACTGGGGACTTGTACCTTGCTTTACTACTCAAGAGTCTGAAGACTCAAAAGGGTTATTGTCAGTCTAAACAGATGAATAAGTAACTAAAATAACTATAATAGAATGAAATTACATTATTAAATGGTACAATGTCTCGATTGATGACACACACAATTACAACAATAAAATACATCTCCTTAAGGGGTATACCTCTATTAAAGATAAGAGAGAGTGAGAGAGATCCATCTGCCGATGGAGAGGGGGGCTTTTGTGCGCGTGTGTGTGTGTGTGTGTGTGTGTGTGAGAGAGAGAGAGAGAGAGAGAGAGAAAGAGAGGTGCACAACTGTAACAACTCAGGTTCCGCAACTCATTAAGGACTCATATCTTATTTCACTATCTACGAGTTTGAAGATTCAAAAGAGTCATTATCCGTCTAGAGAGATAAATAGACAATAAAAATAACTTTAACAGAAATAAAAGTATTTTATTAAATGGTACAATGTCTTGATTGATGATGTTGGGCGGTTTGCCTTGCGGGGCCCACCTCTGCACCCGTATGGGTGGCGGAGGCGTGGCCAACGTGTAGGGCGCGTTGACAACACTCGGCTGCGCTAGTGCGCAGGGCGCGTTGGCGGGCGGGCACCTCGCCAGCGCGCGAGGCGCGCTGGTGCGGCAACAGTGGCAGCCACACCCCTGTCGCCTCTCGTGGCAGAGGGTCGCCCTCCCCCCCTCTTTTTCCCTCCTCTCTTCTCCTCACCCTATAAATACCCCTTGAGGGATGAAGGTGAGGAATGTGCAAGTGTGTGCAATGCAAGTGTAGAGTGCAGTGTGTGCAGTGCGCTGTGTGTGCTATGTGCATGTGTGAGGAGAGGTCTATGCAAGTGTGTCTTGCAACTGTGTGGGTTTAAAGCTCTCGGAGAGAGAAGGCACTGTCCATAAGAGTCAGACATCAGGTGTTCTTTGATCGGTGTCGACTGACAGAGGTACGTCATCGCCAATCCTCGGACTTAAGGCGTGAAGCAGTGTAGACAACTCTAGTAGCTGTCTACCGTCTTCTGTGGGACCTCTTATTATTACGTTTCCGCTGCGAGATATGTTCTCTTACTTTTACAACAGATGACATAATTATAACAATAAAATACATCTCCCTCAGATACATACTCGGAGAAAGTACCAAAAGAACCAATTGTTGGTGCGCAGGAAGATGCCTCTGCACTCTACGACCCAATGTAAGATGTAAGCCCTTAGCTGCAAAAGTAGGGGATGAGCCTCACAAAGTTATAGGCTCAATAAAGATCTCTTGAGCCCACCACTCAACCAAAACAACACACAAGAGCAATATAACATGGAATATGGCTACATCAAAAATTAAATTATTGAGGAACCACGCCAACAAGCAGATAATCTGGCTAAACGACAAGTGGACAAGTCAGACACACTACTCGAGAAGAAGAGGACTCATCACTAATAATATACTTATAGATATTGGACTGTAAAACACTCTGGAGCTGCAATGATCCTCAGCTCCCTGTCTGTCAAATTCCAGGAGAGCTGAAAACCCAATTACCTCTCCCTCTTTACAAAGACATGAATTGGACTGTCGCCGTTTGCTCCTGAATAAGTTGTAGATATTGCTGAAAATATCTTCAAAGTTGACATTAATACACCAGCAACCTTCCCCGGAACAGATCCTCTCCCTTTCCCAAGTGAAAAAATGGAAGATACTTTGAAACTGTCCATGCCACCAACAATATGCATCCAAATCGATGACACCGAACTCCAACCCGTAGATGTGGGGGAGAGGTCCCCTTTCCCATTTCTTTTGGAGTACGTTAGCTCAAAACTGCATCTTTTGGAATTCCAATCCTCCACATCCACCTTGGTCCTTTGGCCTGCATACTAGTGATCATTTTAGGAGATGAATTTCTCCCTTGTTCCTTTCCCTTCCGCGCAAAAGAATGAGCTTCTTATGCTTTCAATTCTTTTGGCCACAGTTTTTGAGATCTTGAGAATAGGAAGGTAGTAAATGGCAATCGAAGATAGAATACTTTGGACAGCACCCATGTCCCCCCAGCAGACGGAAAATTTGCTTTTCAACTCTGTAATCTGTTCTCAAATTTCGTAATTAATGGATCCCAATCCTTTTTTTGAATCGACCCGTCAGACAGAGGTAGACCCCGGTATCTGATAGGGAATTCAGATATCTAGCAATCCAAAATTCAGAAACAGCCTACAACCTGTCAAGTCCACCCTCACTCCAATAACTTCTGACTTGTCATTAGTTTATTCGTAACCTAGACACACTTACTACCAATGTAGGCATACTCGAATATTCTTGATTTTATCAATTTACCCAGAACTGAACACCAGCACATCATCAGCAATTTGTAAACGAATTCCTTCCTCCAAAGATTATGCCATCCACAAGATCTTTATCCACCGCCTTGACCATAAGAAGCCGAAATTCTGACCAACGATCAGAAAACAAGGATGATCATGCTCCCTGTCTCAGCCCTCTAGAACTTCTGAAGTGTTGTGCTTCCGCCGGTAGATGTGATCCAGCTCTCCCAAGCACAGCTTGAAAGAACTTCCCCAGCAGTGGAATCCGTCTTGGGAATTGCTCTGGAAGAGTGGAGAAAGAGAGAGCAGAGAAAAGGGAGAGAGAGATATGCGCAAGAGGAGAACACAGGACACAGTGAAGAGTATTTTGCCAAATGCTTGACCTTAAAGGTCTTCTCACCATCTATTATATGGTTCTGTTGTACAGAGTGGAGCTAAGCCACAGTGAATTGGCTAGTCTCCAATGGTCCAAACGAACCAAGAAAAAAAAACTAAATTATGTCCTAACAAGAACTGAACAATTGTTTCTCAAAAGACTTTAACTACCAACAGCCACTGTTCCCGAACCGTCAACAACACCAACCATACTGAACCAGTTTGACCACCAACAGAACAACTACCGTGGCTCAGATACTGTTGTAGCCGTTGCAACTATAGCTCCATGCTTCTGCTCATAAAAAATTCCCCCCTCCTCCTTTTAAGACCTTGTCCTCAAGGTCAAAGGGGGGGAAAGCTTGCACAAAATCTTCATAATATTCCCAGGTTGCTTCACTCTGTGGATAGTCCTTCCACTGAATACTTATTGTCCCGTTCAATTAAGTGACGTCCTAACAAATGGGTTGGCTCCTTAGAATGAGGCAAACAGAATCTGGAAGTGGAATGCTGTGTACTTGATGTGAACCATGTTTCTTCTTGAGTTGTGAGACATGAAAGACTGGATGTAGTTTACAGTCAGGAGGCAATAATGTTATAGGCAACTGCCCCAATTTTCTGAAGTATCTGAAATGGGCCATGGTACTTAGCACTTAACTTGTGATTATAACGTTTAACCACAAAATGTTGCCTATAATTTAACAATATTTGCGGTAAATTCTCTAGCAAGTAGCAACTGATACCACAGTAGAAGGATGCTTCAATGCTATAAAATGGGGATACTTAGAAAGCCTGTCAATAACAACCATAATTCGTTTTTGAATGTGAAGTAGGAAGGCCATCAATAAATTCCATACTAATATGAGTCCAAATTTGATCAGGAATTGGAAGAGGTTGTAGAATGCCTACTGGATATTGTGTAAGACGTATTTCTTTGACAAATATCAACTGCTGTATATATAACTTTACTGCCTTATTCATACCAATCCAATGAAAACTTCTTTTAAACGATGTAAAGTCGTGTGAAAACCTGAATGCCCACCTTCTGGTGTATCATGATGTGTGGGTACGAAATAAATCCAGAGTACAAATGAATACACCCCTTGAAATATAAAAACCAGCCTTAAAATTATACCTCTGTGAATCAAGCTACCAGAAAACCATGACTGTAGCATATGCAGGAAATTATCATCAGTTTGATAGGCATGTTGAATTTTTGTAAACCAATCAGGCACCAGTACAGTAGCATCATGCAATGTGACCTGCTCATGAATTCTACACGAGCATCGGCAGCTTGTTATGATTTCTTGCCTTATATTCCAGTGAAAAGTCAAAACCCATTAATTTGACTAACCATCTATGCTGAGCAGGTGTGTGAACTTTTTGTTGAAGCAAATAACGTAGACTCTGATGGTCAGTCTTAATAATGAATTTTTACCAATCAAATAAGATTTCCATTTATGAATGCATATATAATTGCCTCCATTTCTTTTTCATATGCTGAGAATCCCTATTGTCTAGGAGTAAAAGCTTTGCTTAAGTATGCAACTAGCCTTCCTTTTTGCATTAAGACTGCTCCCATGCCGACCCCACTAGCATCACACTCAACCACAATTGTTTCTGCAAAATTAGGCAATGCTAAGACAGGAGCAGTAGTCATTGCTGTTTGAGTGACTGAAAAGCTTCTTCTGCTGCAGGACTCCATACAAAACTATCTTTCTTAAGAAAATGGGTAAGAAGTGCAGCTATGCTTCCATAATGATGAACAAATTTTCTATAGTACCCAGTGAGACCTAAAAAACCTCTCAGACTTTTTAAACTTTTAGGCATTGGCCAATTATGAACTGCTTTCAGTTTACTACTTTTCATTGAGACCCCATTTACAGAAATCACATGTCCAGATATTCAACTTCAGTGACACCAAAAACACATTTAGGGTGTTTAGCATATAACTGATTATCATATAGAACTTTCAGAACAGAACTCAAATGATCCAGATGCTCTTTCCAAGATTTACTGTAAACAATATATCATCAAAAAAACAAGTCCAAAATGTCTCAAATAGGGTCGAAAAAGATCATTCATTAAATTCTGAAATGTAGAAGGGGCATTAGAAAGACCAAAGGACATCACCAAAAATTCATAGTGCCTTTCATGAGTTCTAAAAGTAGTCTTATGCACATCATTAGGGTTCATTCTTATCTGATGATACCATGACGGAGATCCAATTTGGAAAAATATGTTGCACCAAAGAGTTCATCCAGAAGATCATCTACCAAGGGAATTGGGTATTTAACTTTCACTATCTGTTGGTTTAAAGATCTGTAGTCAATACACATTCTCCAACTTCCATCTTTTTTCTGGACCAGAAAATGATCTGGAACTGTGTGGACATGAGAATGAGTAATAAGGTCCCTGACTTCCTTCTCAATGATTGAGTTATGAAATAGAGAATGCCGGTATGGGGGCACTACAACTGCTTTCGATTCATCAACTAAAGGTATACAGTGATCATATTCCTTGCCGGAGGTAGACCTTTTGGTTCATCAAAAACAGTACATATGCTTGCAGTACGGATGCTAAATTTGAGGATAATTATCAGTTGTAAAAGTGGTTGAGGACATCTCATTAAGAACATTTAACTGAATAGAATAAAGAGATGTAGCATGCTTTAATTCTTTGGAACTTAGAAGCAGAAACCACTTTAATTTGATCATGAGCCAACCCTTAGAACTGGTACTGTTATCCTTTCCAAACAAACTACATAGTCATATCTCTTATATGAAAAACAATGTCACCCAATAAATGTAGACATGTAGCACCTAACACCACATCAATGCCTCCTAATGGCAAAACCAAAAAATCAAGTGTGAAAGCAATACCAGGTAACTGTAAATGCACACTTGGACACATTCCTTCAGAAGAAATCTGTGTTCCAGAAGTTACTTGGACAGAGTGCTTGCCAGATTCTGTGACTACAAGACCCAATTGTTTAACTATTACTGGATCCAAGAAGCAATGTGTAATGCCATTGTCAATTAACACCAAAATAGATAATCCAGCTATCTGACATGGTACCTGGAGAGGCTAACCCACTGACAGATTGTGAAGAAATGGAAGGTAAAACATCAGAAATTGCCTCAAAATACACTCCTAGCTCATCAAGATTTACTGGATCCACACCTAACTCATCACGATTTACTGGATCAGGTACCACTGAATAAAAAAAACCTTATGAGCCTTACACACAAGACCAAATGCCCATTTATCATCACAGTTAACAGCAAAGTCTCTTAGCTTTGCATTCTTGTAACTGTTGGGGGGTCAGCTTTCTAATGTGAGGAGCAGGAGATTTATTTGGAGTTTAACGAAGAGGAAAAAAAGAAGATGAACTGTTGTACTTTCTTCTAGCCATAATCTTTGACTCTTGGATGTGAGCTAATTCCACAGCTTGAACCAACGTTTTGGGCATGAAGGACAGAACCTCACATGAGAGTTCATCTTTTAGGCCACTCAAATAAGCACCCAGAAGATGTTCTTCAGATACCCCTGACACCTTGTTAGACAGTTTTTCAAATTGACGTTGGTATTCTAGAACAAACCTAGTCTGCTTCAATTTGCTCAACAGACCATGCGATTCTAAGTAGGATACAGAGCCAAATCTGGACTCCAAGGCATTCAAAAACTCAGGCCAAGACAAAGCACTCTGGGATGAACTGAAATGCCAAAACCACTCTAATGCCTCACCTTCTAAGTAGCAAGAAGCTTGAAGAAATATGCCCTTCAGGTACTTGATTGAAAGCAAAGTAGCGAGCAGCCTTAAATTTCCACTCAGTTGGATCCGTAGATCCATCATACCAAGGGAATTCATGAAATCTAGGGTGAAATGAACCCATAGAATAAAAAAGATCATAATCACCTTGAGCACAGGATTCATTCTCATGTCTCTGAGTCCATAACATTCAAACGCTGAAAAACATTGCTGACCTCCAGTTTCAGGGAACTGACCTGTTCCTGCAGCACAACCTGAAATTCTTGAACTCTACTTCTGATGGATTCTGAGCTCTCTTATGCCATTGGCAGTGGATCGATGCTGGGGATGGGCTCAGACACCAATTTGTTGTGCTTCCGCCGGTAGACGTGATCCAGCTCTCCCAAGCACAGCTTGGAAGAACTCGCCCCTGCAGTGGAATCCGTCTTTGGGAATTGCTCTGGAAGAATGGAGAGAGAGAGAGCAGAGGAAAGGGAGATATGAGCAAGAGGAGAACACAGGACACAGTGGAAGAGTATTTTGCCAAATGCATGACCTTAAAGGTCTTCTCATCATCTATTTATATGGTTCTGTTGTGCAGAGTGGAGCTAAGCCACAGTGGATTGGCTAGTCTAGCATGTTTGGTATTTGGATAGACCGGGGATAGAGTGAGGATATCTATTTATATGGTTATGTTGTACAGAGTGGAGCTAAGCCACAGTGGATTGGCTAGTCTCCAAGAGCATGTTTGGTACCAAACATGTAGGTCCAATGAACCTAGAAAAAACAACTAAATTCTGTTCCTAAAAACAAGAACTGAACAACTGTTGCTCAACAGCCTTTAACTACCAACAGTCATCTGTCCCGAACCATCAACAACCAACCATACTGTACCGGTTTGACCACCATAGAAGTAGAACAACTACCCTGGCTCAGCTACTGTTGTAGCCGTTGCAACTATAGCTCCATGCTTCTGCTCGCAACATGAAGAAACCTGATTGCTGACCATTAACAATAATTGAAAACCTTGATGTGGTGATACAACTCACTACCACTCCACCCATTATAATTGAAACCCATCAATCCAATCCAAGAGTATTATGGATGCAACTGCAACTCACCCTATCATAAGCTTTCTGAAAGCCAAGTTTGAAAGCAAGACCTTGCTTAATTTCTTGATTTCAGATAGTGGAGCGCTTCATGTGCTGCTATGTCATTGCCAAGATTAAATCTATCTTTTACGAATGCAGACTGGCTCACATCAATCAACTTGTGCAAAACTAATTTCAGACTTCTAGACTGCTAGTCAACAATTTAGTAGTTATCTTGTGGCAACCATTCAACAAGCTAGATGGACCAAAATCCTTAACTCTATCAGCGCTCGCCCTTTTTAGAATGAGGACCAAATTTTTAGCTTTGAAACATTTAATATTTAAAGGGTAGTCCTCAACTCAATGGCTCTCATACAAGGTCCAGCTCAATCAGACTCCCAAGGTGCTCATAAAAGCCTACAGAGAAGCCATCGGACCCTGGAAACTCATTAGGATGATCCATAGAAAAATTGCATCTTCCACTTCATCTCCTCTGAACGGAGCAGTTAACACATCCGCCTCCACCGCATGAATACCCTTTGAAAAGTTTAAGTAAGCAAAGTTTCACGAGTAAACTGATGATTTAGGATTAAATGAAGAGCACATATGCAGTTAGACGACAAAGCGAGGAAGAGCTCACAAGCAAATATAGTTTATAAGCGAACATGCCACAAGATCACCATCGACATCTAAGAAGTTTCAAAAACAACCTACTGCAAGTGTGTGTGTGTGTGTGGGGGGGGGGGGGTGTTTATTGCATTCGAAATGACTTATAACTTGTAGTACCCAACCATGCCGACATATATATTGCAACAAACTCAGCCCATTGGGGGGGTTAAAACCCTAAACCCACCCCCATTGGGGAGTTTCAATATCATTTGGTCTTTCTATTCATATCGCTTTTAAGACTGTTTTTAGAACCCATGAAAAATATTATAAATTTTGGTGATGTTCTTTGATCTTTCTAATCATCCGTCTATATTTCAGAATTTAATGAATGATCTTTTTTTTATTTTATTTGAGACATTTTGTACTTGTCTTTTTTTGATGATATATTGACTTGCAGAACTTATTGTTATACTGTCAAATAAAAAGACTGACCTATTATTATTTTATAATTAGTATGTTACTTATTTATAAGTTAAACGATGAATTTTTTACGATCTAATTAGAAGATGATAAACGTTAGGATCAATCATCGCCATCACAGATAAAATGTATCTTTCATTATATTTATATCATATCAGAACAATACGCAGACCACTTTGGTAGGGGGGTTAACGCGGTGTTAAGGAGGGGTAACCCGGGTAAGTACGAAAATTTGATTTGGGAAGCGGGTTGGACTTACCCCGGGTTACCCCTCGTTACCCCGATAACCCGGGTCAAGTAAAGTTTTGAGGGTGTTAAAGAACAAAAAACAAGAAAATACTATATGCAAACGGGACTGGTTGTGGAGTGGAGGAGTGGAGGGGCTTCATGCATGGGAGGCTTGGCTTGCACGCGAGCGAGTTCCCTGTCCGTTGTGCAGGGGGTTGGGGCCTCTGGGCGCGAGCCTCTTCACTTCGTCGTGAAGGGGGAGTACCTCCTCGGCCGACGGTAGTCGTGGCGGCGCTGGCAGCAGCTTCCTGGCGAAGTGGATGCACCTCGACGACCCTGCGAGGCGGCCGAGGCAGCGGCGGACTGTGGCGGAGGGCTCCGCCTGCGACGAGGCCTCAGCAAGGTGGGCGCACATGGCCGCTAAGAGGAGGACGACGACGACCAGGGTCAGCGGCCCCTTCAGACCGGCGGCGGGAGAGGTCCCTTTCATGCCGGCGGTGGTGAGGGTTCTCGACTAATCAGAGGACAGAGAGAAAGAGAGCTGGACAAGAAGGAACCGACGAGGACGCAGAGGAGATGGAAGGAAGCAGAGAAAGGGACGCACTTGTGGCGAAGAAGGTGATCTCTAGAGGTTCATCTTATAATGTGGGTATAGGTGAGACTCCCAGTCTGAGTCCCGGTTGGAAACGAGAAGGCGATCCGAGGTGGAGTCCAACAAGGCTTATGTAGCCTGGTGATCTTCTCTCCTTTAAAAAAAAAAATTTGTTCTCGTTTACCAGTTTTATTGAGTATATCTGTTTTTCTTTCTCTCTCTCTTTCTATATATATATATATATATATATCTATATATATATATATATATATATATATATATGAGTTCGGCTTGGTGCAACAAACTATAGCCCCCATTGGGGTGGGTTTAGGGTTTTACCCCCCCCCCCCCCCCCCCCCCCCCAATGGGGGCTGAGTTTGTTGCAATATATATGTCGGCATGGTTGGGTACTACAAGTTATCATTTCGAACGCAATAAACACCCCCATCTTACCTCTACCTTTGCCGGACCCTCCTACGGCGAGAGGGATAAGAGGGGATGATGGAGGGGACACGCCGCTAGGCACCCCTCCCGCTGTCGCTAACCGCGGCTGACCCAGTGGCCGCCGCCGCCGCTAGGTTCCCCGCCGTTGCCTCCGGGCCCAGTGGCCGCCGTCGCTGTGGCCTTTGCCGCCGCTGGGGCCGTCGCCGCCCAGCCGCGCCCGCCGCCCCTGCTGCTCCAGCCGCCGCCGCCCTGCCTCGCCGCTGCTGCTCCAGCCACCGCCGGCCCCCTTCGCCACTTGCCCACACCGCTGCTGCTTGAAGCCCTGTCATAGCCGCCGTCCCCTTTTCCAGTCGCGAGCGGAGGAGGGAGACAGTGGTCTCCTCTCCTCTCTCGTCCCTGCCTCTCCCATGCGAAACAAGAGAGAACCAAATTTGGAAATTCAAGGGGAGAAACAGAAAACATAATAATGAACAGGGGGAAATCCGTAAAAAGGCCAAATCTAAATGACCGGGGAGGGTCTGTAAATAACCGGGACGGCGTTTTGCAAATGACCGGGACGGCGTAAATGACCGGGACGGGTTTTCAAATGACCGGGACGTGTCTTCAAATGACCGGGACGGTGTCTTCTCCACCCCCTATAAAAGCACATGGGGCGCCCCAGGCCAGAGGGGAGGATTTTGGAAGTTCGAACACAGAGCAAGGCTCTGGAAAAAAGACTGCAAGACGGTCTGGGAAAAGGGTCTGCAGACAGCCCTAAAGAATATTGTGCTAGGCACAATTTTGAATTTTCTCAAGTCTCAAAAAAAGGTCTATTGGACTTCCTTATTGGGCCTAAACTCCTTATTGGGCCTGAACTGCTTGTTGGGCCGAACTTGTAATTTCATGCTATGATGAATTAATGACCATGTTGCTTGATGCTTCATGGACCCAATGATGGTTAATGGGCCGGTCTTTGATATATCTCCATCCGCGATGTTTAATGGGCCCATTGGGCTATTTTTAATTGTTTAATCGCCCATATATGAATAATCACACGTAGTGTCACGTTTATTTTAAACACTTCGCTACTTGGTTTCTTAACCAAAACTAACTAATTTTTCAACCAACCTTAATAAAATATTTCATAAACATTGTCATCTAATTTTCAATAACATAAAATCAACAAACAAGTCATGTCTCATATCATTTTTGATCCACCTTAAGTTAATCCTCATTTAAATCAACTAAATAAATGAAAATATATAATTTAATCCATATAATCCTAATTAAATAAATAAATAACGAAAATGTTTAAATAAATGGAACCAATAATTCTAAAATACCAAAAATGATAAATAAATTAAAAAATCAATAAAAATGAAATAAATATCAGAAAATTCCAAAAAAAAATGAACTGCATGTTTGCAACTGTGTTTCTTTCCATGTATAATTCATTTCATTCAAATGTGAGTCACGTTCTTCTATTTCAACGGGTTTGTCTGATGGCTAATCAAGGGTATTCAGCCTTTGTGCTGATATAATTAACACTAACCGCAGTTAGTGGGGGAGATCAAATGAACTAAATAAGACCATGTCCATGTAAATAAATAAAACCTAAATAAATCAAAATCAAACTCAAAGATAAATTTAAAATTCAAAATTTTAAAATGTTTAAAAAATAATTCTCACAAAGATGGCGACTCTGCTGGGACCTCCCTTGTAACTAACGTCGCATACTTTTCGGATCCTTATGGATCATGTGTGTAATAGTTGTAGTAGCCATTGTGAGACCAGTATAGTTTAGACGTGTGGTGTGCGCAGGTTTGGCGCAGGTTTGGTCCTGAAACAAGATAGGACCTGCTGTAGCTAATTAGGGGTTGACGGCCAGGTGTGGTCGTTGACTGGTTTGATGTCCACCGAAGGTGACGTCAACCTTATGAACTTAACATCGGACTTTGTGGACGTTTATTGTGGCGGTTCTCTAAGCGACATCAGGGTTGACGCCAACCTGTGCGACCTGCAGAATATAGGTCTACCCGAGGACAGTTACCTCACTCGGTTCTCCCTCTCCCTCGCTCTATTTCATGTCCTTGCTTCCCCAGTGCTTCCAATGGTTGCAGAAGGCTAGTTGGAGGATCGTGGAACGTGAGGTGGTGTCGAATCAGGCAAGGAATCGCCGGAGCGGGGTGTAATCTTCATAGAAGCTCGCGGAGGATTTGTGCAAATCAGGAGGATTTAGGAGGTTTAAGTGCATCTTGAGGTAGGGAATGATCCCTTTAGTTCCTTCAGATTGTGATAATGCATCTGGAACGCAGGAATCTGCATGTTAATTATGTTTTTGGATAAAGGTATCCATGTAGGGTAAATGGGTGGTTTGAACAATTTAATGAATGAAACATGTTGTTTTAATTTGATTAAGGTACTTGCATGTTAGAGGAAGTGTTTCCTCGTGTTTTGCTATTGATTTTAAGGCTGAGAATACCTGAGATATCAGCCCATGGTTTCTGTGAAGTTGATAGCCGAGGATCTTGGCGTCAATATTGATTGACGCTAGGTTCTTCAGTTGGAGATCGACGGCCAGATACCTTGCCGTTTATATCTCATCAACGGCAGTCGATGTTGCCGCCAACATGCTTATATTTAAATGTTGTTATATTATATATTTAACGATATTGAGCGGTGCATTGGTATTTGTGGTATACCTAGTGCACGTGGTTTCTGAAATTAGCATACTGGGTACGCAGTTAGCTGGTTCTTTATGTATTCATGCGGTGTTCACGTGTAGTGGACTGTTAGTGCACGCGGTTTACGTGAGTCTTCACGTGGTTTGTGTGACGTGCACGTGGTTTTGTATACGTGGCGGGTAGTGCGACCCTACCGTGGTTACCTCTCTAGTTGGGTGCCCCAGGTTCTCTGTGAGCCAGGCTGTTAGCTCGGGACTTTGTCCCGGTACTTGTGTTGTACCGTCGAGGTCTGTGTCGTCTGACCTGGACACCCTCACTCCTTTGCTTGAGTTGTACGTCCGACTGAGGGAAAGACGGCAGTGGGACAGTGACTATTGTACTTGTCTTTTGGTCACTTGTAGCGTGCTCGTAGTTGGGGGTACGAACACCAGTAGTTGACACTGGTCCCCAGCTAGTCCTTCTCCAGTGCCTCACTCTAGCGAGCCCAGGCCAGGGTCTCTGGAGGTGCCAGGCATGGGCCTGCGACCGTGTGGTCCGCAGGTGGTGGTGTTTAGTTGGTCTCCACAGTTGCTTGACCTTTTCACGTGGAGCGGTAGCTGGACCTTTCGTCCGTGGTTGCGAGACTAAGAGGTAGACCTGTGTGTGTTGTCCAAGTCAGTCACTGGTGTCGCAAACCAGTTCACGTGGCTCGAGTGTGGCGGACTCTACTTTAGCTCATACACTTGTTTGGTTTTGCCGTTTATTTATTAAATTGCTTTACCTAGTCGGCAGATGGTGAGTATATTTACAGCTTTAATATCCTGCTTAGTTTTTCTATAAACTGCTAGTATAGTTTATCGCCATCATACCTGTGTTTTTAGTTTGCTCAGTGTTGGGGGAGTTTCCTACTGAACCAGTGACTAGCGAGGCTCATCCTACCCCCACAGGTGAAGGCGAAGAGGACGTTTCTCGGCCGTCGTCCAGTTCGGAGCCGCATCGTAGCGGTGCAGGGTCAACACCTTCATCAGTGTAGTGTAGCTAGTGTAGCTAGTTGTCTACTTCCTTTAGTTGTATCTCGGGGTATGCCCCAGGCTCTTGTACTTTATTTTCTTTTCTTGGAAATATGGTTATGTAAACTTGTGATATAAATATATAAAATGGCATGTTGCTTTGTGTTTACACGGACTATGGTGTGGTATCCCTTGCGAGGCTTCGGCCCGTTTGCGGGAGACGGACTCGGATCAAGTACGTTATCGGTTTAACGGACTTGGACGAGGTGTTCCGTCACATCCCTTACCTTCATCTCTCCATCAGACAACACCCTAACAATAAGATGTACTCACACTATAATTTTTGTGCAGGTCATAACTCTGCAATGGCCGCTCTCGCTCATATTCCGGGCATGGTCTTCGGCCCACTTGTGGTCCAGGACCACATAAGGAACGACAACCTCACTACGCCAACAGGGTTGCCTTTCCCCCGGTGGCGGAGTCTCCATACTTCTTGGGCATGATACCAGCTGTGCTACCTGCTGCTAAGGCCTATGAAATAAGCAAAACAAGGAAGAGCCTCAAGCTCACGAGGCTAACTTGATGCAGATGTTCACCACTTATGCTATCAACTTCACCAACACTCCAACTACTGGAAAGAACAGAAAGCGCAAGTCTGGCAAGAAGCCCACAACTCGTGGCATTTCAAGTTCTGGAAAGACTGTCCGCATTGGCGAGCTCCGAATCCACCTGGACGGCAGTGAAACCATGATGATACCGGAGCGGCATGTGGCTACCATTCCGGTAAAGAACAATTCGGCATACTACCTAAAGTGCGGCAGGACAAGCCAAGCCTTAAAGTAAAAGAAGTGAAGAAACAACGGGTGAAAGCAAAAGCTAAGAACCACTAGACTAACAATTTTGGCTTCAAGAAATACAAAGCCAACATTGAAAAGAGGAAGTGTATAGCCCGCCTCGTGTTAAACAGGTGTGGGTCACCACAGAA
>CM024760.1:13268021-13361540 GCA_014218235.1 Colocasia esculenta
TTGCTCGACTGTGACAACAACAACCCACTATAGCATGCTTGAGCTACTTACTGCACTTCATATCCCTAGCTACTGTTTCACTTGTGAACAATCAAAAGTGACACATGATCTGCCCCTTAATGTCGCCTGTTTTAATTAGGGCGGATAATATATATATGTGGACGGAGTCTATATAACTATGATTTTTACAAGTACAGAATTGTACTTGTATGTGCTGGACATAGACAATAACTGTTCACCTACCCCCAAAACAGACATTAAAATTTTCTCATATGGATAAACATCATGGATTGCGTGATAAACTGAAACATATATACTACACACATAGCTACACATGCATGTATTTTATCTTATACATCCAAAGCATTAAGATTGTTAATCGATTCGGAGGGAAAAATCATAGCCCCCCCCCCCCCCCCAAGTAATATGCAGCAATTAATACTGATTGAGGTGATATTGGAAGGCTGCGAGCGTGTCCAGTACTGATGGAAAAACATATTGTCCACGAACAGATCGTAATATACAGCAAAAACTAAATGGAATACATACTTAGAACATCCAGCAGATTTATGTAGAAAATCCATATTATCCAACGCAAACTATAGAGAAAAAATCACAGGATAAGTAGGAAAAACAGATCCATCCTAAAAATATTAATGAACGTACAGATCTCAAAATTTGTTTACCTAAAACTTAACAAACAATTACAAGAGAATAATACAGATATAAAAACTACGTCCAAGAACGTACATAAAGAATCTAAATTCCCTCCACGATCATAATAAGAATACGCTAAAAATCTAGTCCACCTTGTGACGAGAACACCGCTTGATTGAGAAGGGCCCCCCCTTGCGTTTGCCCTCGTCTTCGTCCCTGCATGCCGGAGGGGGTGGGCGAGCAGGCCTTGTCGTTTTGCCCCGACACGCCGGAGAACGGACAGGAGAGGTACGTAGAAGCAAACGACCGCTCTAGTTTCCTTACACGTGTATCCATGCGAACGAGCGTGGCATCTTCCCTTCCGGTAAAGCTTTCTTCTCCCCCCGACCTAGCTCCATATATAATATGCCTTGAAAGTTTTTCAACAGGCTGACCCAGCTGCCAAGGGTGGAATTTAAGATAAATAAGAAGCCGCTTGTACACTTTGCCACTGCTTCCTCCCCCCCACCCTCCTCTCTCTCTTGCGTACATGCATGGTGCTGTCACCACATTACGTGTAATATATATATATTATCCCAATTAATATATAGATATATATCATATAATAATGTGCGCATGTGGTGGATGATATTTATACTGTTTAACGGTGGCGAGCTATAGCTTGATGATGGATTGGGGTAGACCAATCAATCACAAATGATGATATGGAGAGAAGTCATCGGATCGAGGTAGGCCAACCAATCCCTTGTTCTTGTGGTGCTGGACATGCATGATCATATATATGGAGAGAGAGCGCAGCAGAAGGATCGAGCTAGCTAGCGTTGCAAGTAGCAGACAGTCCTAATGCAAGCTAGCTACTCATCATGCATGGACCCCTCTCTCCGGGGAAGGGCCCTCCTGGGCTGGTAGTTTGCGACTGTCAGCTACTAGCAACGCTAGCTTGATCCTTCTCTCCATATATATGATCATGCATGTCCAACAACACAAGAACGACGGATCGATTAATGGTTGGCCTACCTCCGATCGATGACTTCTCTTCATATCATCATTCGTGATTGATTGGTCTACCCCAATCCATCATCAAGCTAGCTCGCCATACGTTGGGCTGGGTGGTTTGTTTCCCCCGGCCAGAGCACTTCTTAATTAAGTTGAGCAATGTTACGCGTCCGGACGCGAATTTGTTCGCCCGAACATTAAGTATTTTCCAATTAAACTTACCTAATCACAGAGCAGACGAGAACCAAAAGTCGATCGGACAACCCATGTCAGCCGTCCATCAGAGACGATCGCAATTGCCCAGTGGCCGAACCCTACTGGGACAACGTTCTTCTGGAAACACCCTGTGGCAGGCAGAGTCCGCTGCTCTCTCTCTCCCAATGAGAATACCCCTTCTTATTTGAAGGCTAAAAAAGGCTCCCTAATATTTTAATTTTAATTTATATAAGTTTCTGTTGGCAAGATATTTGTATTTATTTGTTAAAGAGTTTAAATGCAAGTGAACTAGCACACCTTGCCGAGACCGAGAGAAAGGATAACGACGGCGACCTCGCCGCCTAGAGCGGCGGATCACTGGAATCGCGACACGTTACGGCGTATGCTTGCGTTATGTCCCGAGGCCCACCGATCGGACATCTATCACACGTGGCACCATTTTCCAAGGATTTTTCAGTATCTTCCGTGCTCGCGCTCGCTTTCGCGCTCTCGCTCTCTGAAAACGCGAAGCTTTTTAGAGCGCAAGGCAGGAGGGGAGGTACCAGGGAGAGAGGAGACGCCTGTTGGAGGTAAGAAGATGATATCGACCAAGGCCATGCTAGTGTCGACGGGTGCGCTGTCAGCGGCCATGGCTCTGGGGGTGACGGCGCCGGCCATGACTGCCTTCCTCTGCTCCGAGCTGCCCCGCGTCTACAGAGCGTTGCTGCTCTGGCTGACGCCGCCCTATCTCTACTTGGTCATCAACGGCATCATCATCTCCATCGCCGCCTCGTCCCGGTTCCAGAAGACGGATGCCCAGGGGGAGTGGACCGAGGAGGCGCTGTCGACGGCGACGCCAGCTGTGAAGGCCCAGCCGGAGGATCCTCCGCCCCCGGTGGTGTTTGAGATCGGCGGCGGCCCGGAGGAGGAAGAAGAGGGATCGGGGCGAGGTGGGTTCGACACGGCCGAGGGCGGTGCTGAGGGGGAGACGATGATGGCGAAGAACACCGCGGCGGAAGAAGATGGCGAGGAGGAGGAGTTTTTTATATCGAGGTCGAGCTGGACGCCGGAGATGAGACCCCTCGCGGCGGAGAAACCCCTGTTTCCATGCGCTTCGGCGGCCGAAAAGGAGTCAAGGCCAGCTCGGAAGGTAATACCAAACAAAAATGTCATCTTTGTTTTTTTTTTCTCAGTTGTCCTCGTTCCAAAATTTCATCTTTTGCTCAAATTTGTAATCGAGAACACAGAAAAGGGAAGCTTCGGCATCTCGGATTAGTTAGGTACGTAATCTCCCGTATTGCCATGCTAAAGAAGTGGAGGCCATTTCGATATGGCCATTGTGTTCTTCCGCTAGCTGGAAAGAGCTGTCTGAACTGTGAAGAGTGCGCTGGTTCTCGCATTCGCTGCCATTCAGAATAGATAGAGCTGGCGGAGGCCACGGCCCGAAGATGGAAGATCTAACTCTGCTGCTTTCCACTGCTATGTTTGTGTTTGTATAGGGAGGGCGCTGAGGTGGCGAAGCCGAGGAGGTACGAGACGCTGGAGAGCACCTGGAAGACCATCACCGACGGCCGGCCGATGCCGCTGCCGAGGCACCTCAGGAAGTCGGATACGTGGGGGGGCGACGCCGGCGGGCGGGCGCGAGAGGAGTCGGCGGCGACGCCGTCCCCGCCGCCGCCCATGAGGAAGGCGGAGACCTTCGGGGAGCGGCGAGTGGGGTCGACATCGCCGTCGCCGGGTGGGTCGTCGAAGGGGGCGCGGGTGCTGAGGAGGAGGCGTCGCCGGGGCAGGACGAGCTGAACCGGCGGGTGGAGGCGTTTATCAAGAAGTTTAACGAGGAGATGCGGCTGCAGCGGCAGGAGTCCTTCAAGAACTACATGGACATGATCAGCCGCGGGACCTAATATACCAGCAAACACCATGCACGAGAAGAACCTGATCAGGAGCAACAGCAACGGCAACAACAACATCAAAGTAGGACCTTTTTTGTTTTTGCTTTTCCCTCCTCTTCCCAAAGCGATGTTTGAGTGTGAATTATATATGGAGGTGGTGAGTAGTATCTTTTTTTTCTTATTTTATTCACATACTGTTGTGATTTTGGTGTCCGTCTGAAAACTCTCTTTGTTTCGTCTGTTAAATGGAGAGGAGTTTTTGTGTTACTTTATTAAGAATCAACAACAGACGGCGTGATGGTGTGATTTTATTATCTTCGAAGAACTTCCCCTTGGTGTTCTCTATTACAGTGCAGGACTCATGAGATATTATATATAAAGCCCTTCTCTGTCAAAAAAAAAAAAACATATATAAGGCCCTTGTGATTGCTCATTTCTTTCTCTCGCTTGCGGTCTACTCTACTGTTTATGAGTAGGGTTTTCTGTATGTTCTTCGGCGGTCCCTCCCAAAGACACGTGAGACGACGTATGCCCTTGAGGCGAACAAAGATCTGTCTGTCGTACAGATACCCCATGTTAATATGAAGGTTTTTTTTTCATTATTTATTTATTGGCAATAAAATTTACACTAAGATATCTTTGGTTGGCTATAAAATATATTTATAGAAAAAATAAAAAAATTAATTACTCATTTGATATTTAAATAAATGATTTTTTTCTGAAAAACATTTAATATTTGATAGTAACTGCTAGTCTCCTGTTTGAGCGCCCCAATTGGGAGGCGCCGCCTCCGAAATGGATTGTTAGAGCATAAGAGATTAATGGATTGTATCTGAGTGATGGAGAACATAAGAGATTTTCGGTCGAGTCACCTCTTATAGTTGTTTTTTTTTTCTGAAGTTAGCTATGCTATAATAAATGAATGCTACGCTACCAGTTAGGAATGTCCATTGTTAGTCATACGAGTATTGATCGTCGATCATCAGACGTCGATCGTCGATTATCAAGTATCAGAGTGTCAGTCGTCGAGCACCCAGAAGATGAGTACCAATTGTCAATCGTTGGGTGTTGAACGCTAAGTGTCAAGTGCTGACCATCGATCGCCGGCCATTAGACATTAGTCGCTAAACTGTTATCATCAATAGCCGATCGTCAGCCGTCATTATAAGAGCTAAGTGTCGACCACTATGTGTCGATCGTCGTTGAGTTTCAAGCGTCGGCGGTTAGAATGAGAGTAGAGATTGTAGTCTCACTCATAAAAATTTTATATTAAAAAGTAAAAAATAATTTACGGTATCTCACGAAAGATGTCAAATATATAATTTTTAGATAAAAAATTTCATTGATTAAATGTTCAAAAATATTAAATAAATCATTATATAAATTTTTTTGTGAAAATATTTTATAACATGTAAACTTTACGAAACAAAATACCCTAATATAAAATGCAAAAGCTATAAATGTCTGAAGCTCAGTGCAGCCTCCGCTGCTAGGATGAGGCGCTTTGTTTGTTTGCTTGCAAAAGAACCACTTGAAGATTCAGATGATGTTAAGTGGCTGTTTAGATATACGCTATAAACATGTTTTAGGTTTTTCTTAAACGAATTCCATCTTAGTTTGAATAATTAAAACGAGATTACCATAAATTCACTTAAAATCAAAACTCCGCTTAATTTATGGTGAAAACTCTTTATGTAAATAGAGTATGACATGAACTCACTATGTTTAAGAAAAACTCTAGACTTTATACATTAATTAATTAAAAATATGTTTATAATAAACTTGTTTCTAATAATTATAAATATATTTATAATGAATTTATTCGTATTTGTCTAAAGTTGTACTTGTATCCAAATTGGTCTAATAAGTCTAGTATTTGTGTATCACCTACTCTCTACAAGTGTGCTAGTCAAAGTTAAGAATAATAAGACGAGAACAATCTCACGTGTTGCAAGGTATGATGAACATTGTTATCCCGATTCATGGCTCACTTCTCTTTCCATCACCTAATTATATAACACTTATTTATTTATCCTTCGGTTGCAGAGTTCAATTTCGAGGCTCTGAAAACCAATTTAGATATTCACAAATAATAAAATCAACATAGGAAATTTTTTTTACTCAAAATATTTCGAGTATGCGGGAGGGTCTCCCTCCTCCACCTAACACATCTACATTGGGTCATTTTACTTCTCTCTATAGAACTAACGGTAGTATTAATGACAACATTTTCTTTCTCTGTCTCTCTCATGAGTATAGAACCAGGGTTGGCTGCGGTGGTACGTCCGACCCCTACCGTACTCATGGCACTATCGATTCTTCTATTTTTTTTAGGAAAAATCTTATTGCAAACCAAAAATTTGCAACAAGACTTGCAACTCAATAGGGGTTTGCCACCTAGGGTTAGGTGATCAAGAGGGTTCGGTGATCATGACATGGGGTATTATGATGTGGCAACCCCCGTTGGATTTGCAACACTATGTCTTTCTCTACATCTTATGTATTTAAGTGGTCTAAGTGATGTTTAATTGAGATAAAATTTTAAACATAAATTAATTAAAGAGATTATACAAATTATGATAATTTTAATTTAATTTTTTATCCAATAAAAATTACCTAAAAATTATTAAGTCTACTTAATTTTAATATCTATACATCAATAATTTCTAATATTATATTTTTAGAATTATTATATTTTTATGATAATTATGATGACATCAGATTTGACTTTTTTAAAAAAATTAAATAGCGGCCTATCGAGGTGCACACAATTAAAGTCATGTCAGAAACAAGTTGATTGTATCGCCGCATATAATGACAGTATGGCCGACCTATACTGTCACGTACCGTGGGGGTATGACTGACATGTACCGTGTCACGGTCGGTTCCCCCCTTTTTTTAAAATTTTTCTTCCCACATCTGACACATCTAAGGGGTCTAAACGACGTTTAATTGAAATAAAATTTTAAATATAAGCTAATTAAGAGATGTATAAATTATGATAAATTTAGTTTAATTTTTAAATTATTTTTTGTCAAATAAATTATCTCAAAAATTATTAAATAGACTTAATATCAATATCTATACATTATAATTCCTAATATTTATGTTTTTAAAATTAATATATTTTTAAAATAATTATGATGACTTCATATTGACTTATTTTTTGAATCGTATGTCGTTATATTTAAATGTGCACAATCAAAGTCGTGACGGAATACAAAGACTTATATTTTTCATTCTCTTTACGTGATATTCTTATATTTTGATCATTTTTTAAAATTTACTCATTTTAAATATTTTTCAATTCACAAAATAAAAAAAATCAGACTGACCCATTCCCATCGTATTTATAGGGTGTTTGGGAGCAATTTTTTAAAAATTTTATTTTTATCTAAAAAATTATGTTAGATTCGTTTTTAACTTAAATTTAAAATTATGGTAACGTGATGTTACCTGTTGGAAAAAACATCACAATTTTTAAAAATTATGTTACCTGTTTGGGGGCGCTGGGGGCCGTTGGGGAGAGGAGGAGCAGCGGGGGGGGTAGGGGGGTTGGGGGCGGGGGAGCAGCAGGGGCGGCGCGGGGCGAAGGAAGGATGGGGGCACGGCGAAGCAGCTGCGGGGGCGACGCGGGGGCCGAGGGGCGCGGCTAGGGGCAAGCGGGGGTGCGGTGGGGGCGGGGGCGCGGCGGGGGTCTCGCGCGCGGGGCGCGGGGGCACGGCGGGGGGCTGGGGGTCAAGGGGGTTGGGGGCGCAGCAGGTCGCGGGGCGGGGCCGGGCGCGGGGGGGGCTGGGGGCCAGGGGGGCGGGGGGGGGGGGGGGAGGAGGAGGGGTGGGGGTTTGGCAGGGTGGCTGGGGGCGGGGGTGAGCGAGGGTGCAGGGCGCGGCAGGGAGGGGGCCGTTGGTGCGGGTTCCAGGAGGGGGAGGTGAGGCGCAGGGTCCGGGCGGCCAGGAGGGGGGGGGGGGAGGACGAGGAGGGTGGGGGGGCTTTGCACGGCGGGGGGGGGGAGGGGGGGTGAGGGCGCAGGGGGTGGAAGGGGGGCCGGGGGGGCTTCCGGCCGGCGGTGAGGGGTGGGGGGGGGGCGGGGTGGATGGGCGCAGGGGGGAGAGGGTTGGTTTCGCAGGGCAAGGGGGGCTTCGGGTGTGGGGGGGGGGGGGGGGGGGAGAGGAGGAGAAATCAGTGTGTTTTAAAATAAAAATAGGGTGAGACTTGTTTTTTTTTTTAAGAGATATTTATATAGGAAAAAAAATCTTCCTAAAAAAAAATTTACTTACCAAACACCTCTTTGTATATGACTTCTCTCTTTTTTAAAATTTAGAGAAAAAGAGAGGTAAAAAATTATAACAAACACCCTATTAGCAATACGATATTATACGTACCATGGCACTACATGGTCTATCCGCGGTGAACCATGTATAGAACTAATGACAACATTAACTTATATTAATTATAAATTTTATTTATTTAAATATTGTGATACTTCTCATGGGGTATAAAACTAGTTTAAACTAGGGAGAATTAACTGTGGTCCCTGGCATGGACCTGACATTATTTTCAGGTCCCTGTCAAGTTTTCCCGTGCCTTCCGGTCCCTGCTTTATGCAGGAATTATTTTTAAGTCCTTACTTTTAACCCCCGTTATCCTCTCCGTTATCCCCAAGTGTGTAACTGTTATCCCAAAAGTGTGCAACTCCGTAAGTACATACTGTAACGACCCAGAACCCGCATTACAGTAACAACGGTAACCGAATTCTGACCCGCTAACCCACGAGACAAGCTCGAAGGGTAGGAATTAAGAGTCCGAGGAGAAATATGTAAGAAGATACACACCACGCAAAGCATAAAATTTCACTATATGAACATATCATATACAACCTCAGAGTCTGAGACAAAGTACAGAGTACATAAGTACAACAAAAAGGTACAACTCACTGCAGCTAGGGAGCACCAACACCGGAGTGGCTAGACTCGCCTGGAACGGGAGTCGACGAAGACCCACCTGAAAGGGAAGGGAGTGAGTCTCAAGAAAGAGACCTAGTAGGGAAAAGTAACCCCACCGGTAACAGTCTAAAGTGCGGAAAGTAAAAACTGAAAGTAAGTACACGTCGCACCACACACAAAACTGTAAACCACGCGGCTCAGTAACACACACTCACACACACAGCAAGTAGGACTCAGCTAGGGTCTGTGGCTCGGCGTCCCGTCACCACAGAGGCTCTCAACCCCAGCCACGTGTGCACACTACAGACGCTCTCTCTCGCGCCTGGTCCACGACCGGTTTTCCCCTACGCTTGACCCTAGCGGTAGAGAAGGGGCTCCACGGAGACCGGTCAAAACCACCAAAAAGGAGTACGCACAGGACAGAGTCGCACCGATGTCCGGCTCACTAGCGGAGGACAACCGCACACTAGTCGTCTAGACGGAGTCGCACCAGCCTAGGTAACACAACAGAAACGGGTACACGGTAACGCAACGCGCGTACAACAGACGAAACACACTCAACGTCTGAAACCCCGTACAGTAAGTAAACCTCGTGCCACAAACAACTACTCTTATGCACAGGCGGAGTCCACTCTAAGCCTGCCCACTTGTGCTATTAGGGCGGACATCACATATCATTCGCCTCTAATCACAACTCAAGTCTGCTGGGAGACAGGATATAAACGGCCACATCGATTGCCGCCAATAAGAGATAGACGGCAACCCTATGCCGCCAACAATAACTAAACGGCAATCGACCTTGTCGTTTAACTCATCCCTGAAGATCTCAACGTCAACAGATGTGGACGTGATATCTTCAGTCCCCCATACCCAGAACTGAACCGAACAGTCCCAAGGGCAAAACCACTCTGTTGGAACCCTTTGTCTTTTGATGATCACAAAACACTTGTTATATTTGCTAACAAGTTTGCAAGGTGTATGCAGAAAACAGGACATTTCATAAGGGTAAAAAGGCTTAGAAGAAGCTCATTTGTGTCAAGTCCTTAAGGAGTCGACCCCGATATGCAGGAGTCGACCCCAGAAAAACTCAGTTTTTCTGGGTCGACCCCGGCTCTTCAAAGGAGTCGACCCCAGTTGGAATCCCAGCCATGCAGTCCTTAAGGAGTCGACCCCGGAAATGCAGGAGTCGACCCCAGAAAAACTCAGTTTTTCTGGGTCGACCCCAGCCCTCCAAAGGAGTCGACCCCAGTTCAATCTGTGCAGTTCTGGGTAACTGGAGTCGACCCCCAGTTTGTATTGGAGTCGACCCCGACTCTTCTGGAGTCGACCCCAGCTAAAGTGGGAGTCGACCCCGGGTTGCAGAAGTTCTGAAAAGTGCTTTTTGAGCACCTTTTTGACCAAGACCTCTTCTTGTCTTCTCTCAAACGGCTATCTTTGAAAAATGGGTATATAAAGGACACCTGGGGGAAACCCTAGGCAAGGATTTTCGTGGAGAAGTGTGCCCCCTTTCAGAGTTTCATCCAAGCTTTTTCTCCAAGGATTTTCTGCCTTCCAAAGCTTCCATCTGCTACATCCCTGCTGAAGGCATCTTTTTGGGGAGATCTTCTCATCATCAAAGCTTCATCAACATCTGAAGATCATCCTCCAGAGCTTGGCATTGAGTTTGCTTGTTTATTATCATCTCTTTCTATTGTCTATTGTTGGGTGAGCTAGGCACCGCATCAACTAGCTGTGTTTTGGTGAGCTAGACACCGGTTAACTAGCGGTTGTTGGTGAGCTGGGCACCGTTTCAACCAGCGGTTGTGTTCTTCTCTTAGTGAGGGAAATCTCACCGTGTTGGTGAGGACTGGATGTAGGTAGACCAACGGGGGTCTTACCGAACCAGGATAAATCACGTGTCCTTGTGTGATTGTTTCCTTCTTCCCTCTCAGCTCTCCTTGTTTTTGCATTCGCTATCATTTCCGCATTAGTTTCCGTGTTCATTCAAGTCAAGTTTTTAAAGCCCTATTCACCCCCCTCTAGGGCTAGTCATAGTCTAGATCCTTTCATTTGGTATCAGAGCAAGGTCACTAGTTTAAAGGGTTTCACAACCTCTAGTGTGGATTGACTATGGCTGGATTTGGAGAGCAGAGTGCTTTCACTGAAGGCAACTCTACGAATAGGCCACCTATGTTCAATGGCAATAACTATAGTTATTGGAAAGCTAGGATGACTATCTTTCTGAAAGCTATGGATTATGAGCTATGGAATATGTGGAAAAGGGTCCTTATGTTCCCAAGGAACCTGAAAAGATTGGACTCCTGAAATCTTTAAAAAGTTGTCTATGAAGCTAAGGCAATTAATGCTCTATATTTGTGCTTTAGATGCTAATGAATTCAATCGTGTTTCTATGTGCAGCAGTGCAAAAGAAATTTGGGAAAAGCTTCAAGTGACATATGAAGGAACTTCTCAAGTCAAAGAAACGAAGATAAATCTTCTTGTTCACAAGTATGAGTTGTTCAAGATGGAAGAGAAAGAGACCATAACAGAGATGTTCAAGCGGTTCACGGACATCACGAATGGGCTCAAAGCCCTTGGTAAAGAATACTCTATCCCTGAACTCAATAGGAAAATTTTAAGATCTTTGCCTATGTCTTGGAATCCCAAGGTGACGGCAATTGAAGAGGCAAAAGACCTCTCACAAATTTCTTTGGATGCTCTCATAGGATCCTTAATGACCTATGAGATTAATATATCGAGGGACATAGATGACTCTAAGAAGAAAAAGAGTCTTGCCCTCAAAGCTACTAACGTGTTAAATGAGTGTGTCAGTGAGATAGCAATGAAGAGATGATGAAGAGATTGCCTTAATGACGAGGCAATTCAAGAAGTTCTGAACAAACGTCGATCCAACTTCCAACCAAGAAACAGAAGATTTCAAAAGAGGAATCAAGCTAAAGGGGAAACTTCCAAGAGCGAGGAAGTCACTTGCTTTGAGTGCAGAAAGCCGGGACATATCCGGCCTGAATGTCCCGAACTCAGAAGAAGAAGGCATACACCAAGGGAAACGGCAAGATATCAAAAAAGAAGGCTCTTGCTGCTTGGAGTGATGAAGACACCTCCACGGGAGAAGAAAGTGAAGAGGAAATCGCCAACCTTTGTCTCATGGCCAGATCCGACCATGAGGAGGTAAATTCTGAAACTTTTACATTAGAAGAACTTCATGAAGCGTTTAATGAGTTATATGAAAAATTTATTGAATGCAAACTTGAGAATAGATGCTTAAAGAAAAGTATTGATTTAATGACTCATGAATTAAGTGCATCTCGTTCACATGAATGTGAAAATGTTGATATAGTAAATGAGAATACATTGCTTAAGAAAAATGTTGAAACATTAGAAGAACAAATTCCTAGCCTAAAAGATAATTGTTCTAACCTTCAAAAAGAAGTAGATAGATTAAAGAATGCCTTGTCTACTTTTGTGCGTGGTCGTGATAACTTAGATGCATTCTTGGTAGCGCAAAAGGCGTGTTTAGAAAAGAAGGAATTGGTTTTGTCCCTCAAAAATCAAACATAAAACTACAACTTCTTTTGTTGGGGCTAAGTTATCTAGTACTCCGTTTGCTACATGCAACTATTGTGGTAAGAAGGGGCATAAAATTCAGAGTTGTTGGTTCCGAAGAACATCCACAAGATCAAAACATGTGGGGCCAAAGGAAACAACCAAAAGTTGGACTAACTTGGATGGACCCAAGCAAGTTTGGGTACCAAAAAATCAAGTGTAAATCTCTTTGTTTTTGCAGGCCCCAATGGTTCGATGAATAAAGAATGGTACTTGGATAGTGGTTGCTCTCGGCACATGACGGGAGATAAATCTCATTTTCCAGTCTTGAAAAGAAAAGCGGTGGAAGCGTGACGTTTGGAGACAATAGCAAAGGAAAGGTAATAGGTTGGTAACATTGGTAAAACTCCCTCTACTAGCATTGAGCATGTGTTGTTTGTAGATGGATTAAAACATAACTTGCTTAGTATTAGCCAATTGTGTGATAAAGGTATAGAGTAATCTTTGATGCATCTCATTGCATGTTAACCGATAATGTTTCAAATGAAATCAAGTTTGTCGGTAATCGAAATGGAAATGTTTATACCGTTAATTTGGATGATTTGAATGAGAAGGAGATTTGCTTTGTAGCAAATAACTCCAACCCTGGATGTGGCACCGAAGATTGGGCCATGCTAGCTTTGGAATCATTTCCAAATTATCTAGACGTGAGCTTGTGGTGGCTTGCCTAAAATGAATTTTGATTCAAATGGAGTTTGTGATGCTTGTGCCAAGGGTAAGCAAACTCGAACTTCATTTAAATCCAAGAACATTGTTTCTACCTCTCGGCCTTTGCAACTATTGCATTTGGATTTGTTGGTCCGACAAGAACTGCTAGTTTGGGAGTAAACGCTATGGTTTTGTAATAGTCGATGATTTCTCTCGGTTTACATGGGTTTTGTACTTAGCTCATAAAAGTGATGCATTATCTGAATTCATAAAGTTCTGTAAAAAGGTTCAAAATGATAAGGGTTATGTGATTAATGCTATCCGTAGTGATCATGGTAAGGAATTTGAAAATCTGCTATTCAATTCATTTTGTGATGATAATGGGTTCAGTCATAACTTTTCTGCTCCGAGAACTCCTCAGCAAAATGGTGTGGCTGAAAGGAAGAATCGGACTTTAATTGATATGGCCCGAACTATGCTTTGTGAATCTGTTTTGCCTAGATATTTTGGGCTGAAGCTATTAATACCGCTTGCTATATCACTAACCGTTGTTTGATTAGACCTTTGTTGCATAAGACTCCATATGATCTCTACAAAGGCAGAAAACCGAATATCTCTTATTTCAAGCCATTTGGGTGCAAGTGCTTCATCTTGGTAAATGGCAAGGAGGATATAGGTAAGTTTGATCCTCGAAGCGATGAAGGTATATTTGTTGGTTACTCATCTCACTCTAAAGCTTTTCGTGTTTTTAATAAGAAAACATTGGTTGGAAGAATCCATTCATGTAATCTTTGATGAGACTAACCAAAGTGCTAGAAAAAGAGATGATGATGAGATGGTGCAGAAATCATGAAACAACCAGATTTAACATCAATGACATAGATCTCACGGCCAAGTGAAGAAGCAATGGATGATCCTACCCAACTCGTTGGTGATGAAAAAGAAGGGAAGATCCTCCACTTGAAGATCTGCAAGTGTCCTCTCCAAGTGATGAACTACCTCGAGCGTGGAAGATCATGTCAAGTCATCCAATCGGTAATGTGATAGGTGATCCGTCATCCGGTATGCGAACTCGGAAAACTCAATATCAATGTGATTATATCGCTTTCATTTCTCAATTTGAACCAAAGAATGTTGATGAAGCCCTTCTTGATGAACATTGGTCTATTGCTATGCTTGAGGAACTAAACCAGTTTGAGAGGAACAAAGTGTGGACTTTGTCTCCTCGTCCGAATGACCATCCCGTGATCGGAACCAAGTGGGTTTTTCGAAACAAACTTGATGAATCCGGTGTGGTAACTCGGAACAAAGCACGTTTAGTTGCCCAAGGATACTCTCAAGAAGAAGGGATAGATTATGATGAGACTTTGCACCGGTTGCTAGACTTGAAGCCATTAGGATTCTATTAGCATTCGCATGTTCCAGAATTTTAAATTATTTCAAATGGATGTTAAAAGTGCATTTCTTAAGTTTCATTAAAGAGAAAGTCTATGTAGAGCAACCTCCTGGGTTTGAGGATCCAAAATTCCCAAACCATGTTTTTTGTCTTCATAAAGCTCTATATGGTCTTAAGCAAGCACCGCGTGCATGGTATGAGAGATTGAGTCAATTTCTTGTTCAACATGATTTTAAGCATGGTTTTGTTGACTCAACTCTATTTATAAAGTGTGTTGGTTCAGATATTTTGCTTGTTCAGATTTATGTGGATGATATTGTATTCGGTTCCACTAAAGAAAAGTTGTGCAAAGATTTTTCTGAGTTGATGCAGGGGGAGTTCGAGATGAGCATGATGGGTGAGCTCAACTTCTTTCTCGGACTTCAGATCAAACAAAGTCATGATGGCATCTTTGTAAGTCAATCAAAGTACACGAAGGAATTAATAAAGAAATATGGATTCAACAACACCAAGCCTCTTCCAACACCTATGTCTACAACACAAAATTGGATAATGATGAGCTTGGTAAGCCGTTGATTCTAAGCTTTATCGAGGTATGATCGGATCTCTACTTTATTTAACTGCAAGTAGGCCCGATAATTATTTAGTGTTGTGTGTGCGAGGTTTCAAAGTTCGCCTAAAGAATTGCACTTAATTGCCGTTAAACGTATCTTTCGGTATCTTGCTTCATCGGTTGATTTTGGTTTATGGTATCCCAAAGGATGTTCCTTCGACTTGGTTGGTTACACCGATGCGGACTATGCTGGGTGTAAGGTTGATCGGAAGAGCACAAGCGGAACATGTCATTCTTAGGAGGTTGCCTCATTTCGTGGTCCTCCAAGAACAAAATTCCGTTGCTCTCTCGACGGCCGAAGCCGAGTATATAGCAGTCGGGAGTTGTTGCACACAAGCATTGTGGATTAAACACCAAGTAGAAGACTATGGGATATGCTTGTCTAAAATTCCGTTGCTTTGCGATAATACAAGTGCCATAAATTTATCGAAAAATCCGGTTCAACATTCTCGCACTAAGCACATTGAAGTACGTCATCATTTCATTAGAGATCATGTTTCTAGGGGTGATATTGAATTGAATTTTGTTGACACCACACACCAATTAGCTGATATTTTTACTAAACCATTGTGTGAAGACCGGTTTACATCTTTGCGCCGTGAATTGGGCATGTGTTCCTTTTCTATGTAAACACTACAAAGATTTGCCCAACTCAAAATGATGATGAGAAAGAGCCCTTGAATTCATTCCTATATTCCTTGAATTATCCTTAAACTCCTTGTAATCAATTCTTCAAACCTGTCTTGTAAAATCAAAAAAAAAAAAAAAAATCTGCTTAAGGCGGAGTCGACTCCACCTTATGTGGGAGTCGACCCCCCTTGGGCCGAGGTCGACCTCCACTTTTCTGGAGTCGACCCCGGCGCTAGGGCTGGGTTTAAAGGGGGGGGCCCTCCTTCTCCTCCTTTTCTTTCAAACCGCCGCCGCCGCCTCACTTCCTCTCCCTCTTTTCTTTCCCGCGCGAAAGGGGATCTCCTTCCTGGTTTGGGGCCGACCCCAAACCTCTTCTCCTCTGTTTCTTCTTCTCCTCTCCTCTCCCATTCCTTCCTCTTCCTCTTTTCTCTCTCCTTGCGGCCGCCCCTCTCCTTGCGGCTGTCTCTCTCCTTGCGGCTGCTGTCTCTCTCCTGGGTTGGTTGAAATGGCTCCTCCCAAGCTCTCCGACAAGGGCAAAGGCAAGGCAACTCCGTCCAAGAGGTCCCGCTCCAGTTCTGGCTCTCGTGATGAAGGCTTCGATGGTAATCTCTTTAGAAGTCTTGAAGCTTTTGAGTTTTACTCCTCGGATATAGTTGCAAGAAAAGTGCATATGGGAAAGATGATAGATTTTGGTTTCTTTGAGGCTGCTGGATATGATCTTGAGGATTATTTGAGACCTTGGGCTGGGTTCCCTATGTCTCCATGAATGAAAAAGTCTACCTCACTTAGTCAACTTATTTTATGCAAATCTTGTGGTAAGTGATAAGAAGATTAGCACTTATGTGAAGGGTGTGCACATACCTCTCCGAGTATCTCTGCTTTCTGAAGTTATGGAAATTCATGTCTTGCAAGACGTTCATATATTTCTGCTTTAGAATGTCGGACTGAATCTTACCGCCGTATCCTAGAAGCCGATGTAGCTCCTCAGCATATTGGAAGAATAAATGCAAATTCTTTTCCGGCTCTTCATCGTTTTCTGCATAAGTTGGTTTGCTCCACTTTAGTTCCTAGAAGTGGCAGCATGGATGGTGTTACGGATGATCACATCTTGCTTATTGAAGCGCTTCTAGATGGAACTCATGTGGATCTCCCGAACATCACTTTAAATTATATTCGGGATGTTGTTGGTGTGCCCAAGAGATCACTTATTTATGGAATGCTTATCACTAGAATTTTGAGGAAGTATAAGGTCAGTTTTTCTGGAGAAGAAAGTAAGAGTTTGTCTAGTTTTGATGTGATTGATGGTGGCACCTTGACCCGTATGAAAATGTCCATTCAAGCTGGGGTGTTTGTTCGCACTGGATCTCGTACTCCTCAGAAGGGACAGGGTCCCCCTGATGGCGATGGAGATGATTATGTTCTCTCCACTCCGGGCGCTACTCCGGGTCCTTCCAGGCCTCATGCTTCTGATGATCAGTTGTCTCAGCTATTCTCGGAGTTTAGCTCCCTGTGTTTGCCCGTTTTGATTCTCTAGATACTCGTCTTGATGCCATGGATAATAAGATAGACTCTCAGTTTGGCTCATTGGGATCCAAGGTTGATGACCTTCGCACAGATATTCATGTGTTCAAGATGCAGCAAGATCGGATTGAGAGGTTTGTGGAAGTTGTTGCCAAGCGTCAAGATTTAGTGCTGGGAAATCATCAAGAAATCAAGAAAGATCTGAAGGACTTAGCCGGAGCTGGAAAAATATGTGGGACTCCCTCACTCAGCCTCCTCCTTCTCCACCTTCTCTTTGACCTTTCTTACTCCTTCCATCATCTCCTTTTCCTCATCCTCTCTCATGGCTTTTATTTACTCATTCTCTTTTTGAACCGGGCTACATTCTCTCCTCTCTTTTTTTTGACGATGACAAAAAGGGGGAGATCTTGTGTGTTTTGATGTTGGTTATGTGATGAGATGGCACTATGTGATAGAACCTTAACTTTTGTGAATGGTTTTTAACGGGTGCTCATAGTTAGGGGGAGATATCACCTGTATCTTTTGTAAGAAAGACCATACGTGTAACTTTGTGAGTTGTGAATGGAAAACCATGTCCATCCTTGAGAAATTCAAAGGAATTAGTGTTTCAATTTACATGCCTTAATGTGTGAGAACTTTGTGTTACATGCCTTAATGTGTTGAGAATTTTGTGTGAAGTTGTGCTTCTAACTAATGTGCCTTATTGTGTTTAAACAAGTGTTTTGGTATCATTGATAGGTTAGACATAATGATTATTTGTGTGGGTGTTTTGTCATCATCAAAAAGGGGGAGATTGTTGGAACCCTTTGTCTTTTGATGATCACAAAACACTTGTTATATTTGCTAACAAGTTTGCAAGGTGTATGCAGAAAACAGGACATTTCATAAGGGTAAAAAGGCCTTAGAAGAAGCTCATTTGTGTCAAGTCCTTAAGGAGTCGACCCCGGATATGCAGGAGTCGACCCCAGAAAAACTCAGTTTTTCTGGGTCGACCCCGGCTCTTCAAAGGAGTCGACCCCAGTTGGAATCCCAGCCATGCAGTCCTTAAGGAGTCGACCCCGGAAATGCAGGAGTCGACCCCAGAAAAACTCAGTTTTTCTGGGTCGACCCCAGCCCTCCAAAGGAGTCGACCCCAGTTCAACCTGTGCAGTTCTGGGTAACTGGAGTCGACCCCCAGTTTGTATTGGAGTCGACCCCGACTCTTCTGGAGTCGACCCCAGCTAAAGTGGGAGTCGACCCCGGGTTGCAGAAGTTCTGAAAAGTGCTTTTTGAGCACCTTTTTGACCAAGACCTCTTCTTGTCTTCTCTCAAACGGCTATCTTTGAAAAATGGGTATATAAAGGACACCTGGGGGAAACCCTAGGCAAGGATTTTCGTGGAGAAGTGTGCCCCCTTTCAGAGTTTCATCCAAAGCTTTTTCTCCAAGGATTTTCTGCCTTCCAAAGCTTCCATCTGCTACATCCCTGCTGAAGGCATCTTTTTGGGGAGATCTTCTCATCATCAAAGCTTCATCAACATCTGAAGATCATCCTCCAGAGCTTGGCATTGAGTTTGCTTGTTATTATCATCTCTTTCTATTGTCTATTGTTGGGTGAGCTAGGCACCGCATCAACTAGCTGTGTTTTGGTGAGCTAGACACGGGTTAACTAGCGGTTTGTTGGTGAGCTGGGCACCGTTTCAACCAGCGGTTGTGTTCTTCTCTTAGTGAGGGAAATCTCACCGTGTTGGTGAGGACTGGATGTAGGTAGACCAACGGGGGTCTTACCGAACCAGGATAAATCAACGTGTCCTTGTGTGATTGTTTCTTCTTCCCTCTCAGCTCTCCTTGTTTTTGCATTCGCTATCATTTCGCATTAGTTTCCGTTGTTCATTCAAGTCAAGTTTTTAAAGCCCTATTCACCCCCCTCTAGGCTAGTCATAGTCTAGATCCTTTCACACTCAACCAAACTCCGACTGATGGAGGGAAACACTTCCTCTCATCAATCTACACTACCAGAACATCTAATAAACAGTCTAACACTAGATTGTCTAATTTATCCAAATCCCGGCATGATACAACCCAAACCCTAAACCATAAATTGCATTCCAATTCACTTAATTGGGCATGCTAGTTTGCTGGGGAGGGTTATAGGGGTTAAGTCCCTACCTCAGAACGCTTATCAATCCCCAAACAGCCACCAATCGCGCCGGATCTCCCCGAAGACTCCGCACGAATCACGCCAAAACTCGCGATTCCCGCCCGATCTAGCAACGCCACACGATCCAGGGGCTTCCCACGAGCTCAAATCACCCAACAGAAGCTACAGGAATCAAGAAAGGCTAAGGGGAAGGAAGGAGAGGAAAGGAGAAGAAGAAGCTCTGCTCTCGGGCTGCCCTATTTCAACAGGACTGGTTAGTCGACGTCAACATCTACGGCCGCCAACTGAACCGCCTACAGATTGACGTCCAGATCGCATGTCGTTAAGTTCAAGCTCAGACGTCCACATCGTTGGACGCTGACTCTGACTCATCAACGGCAAGCCTTGGCCGTCAACCCCAAGTCAATGACAATGGTCTTGTCGTCGACCACACAGAACCACTACAGACCCAATAAGGATCCAATAAGACCCGAGACCTTACAGCTCTCCCCCTTAAGGAATTTTGCCCTCAAAATTCAAACAATACAAGGAAAGAAGACTCACCGAAGAGGTACGGAAAATGCTCGCGCATCTCGTCCTCCCGCTCCCATGTCGACTCACCACCGGAGTGCCGCTGCCATGCAACACGAACTAAAGGGATTGCCTTGTTCCTCAACCTCTGAACTCGGCGATCCTCAATGTGCAACGGAAACTCTGGTACAGTCAACACTGGAGTTACCTCAGACCACTCTGCACTCTGCAGAACGTGAGACTCGTCAGAAAGGTATCCCGAAGCATCGACACGTGAAACACGTCGTGCACTGCTGCCAACTCTGACGGAAGCTCAAGTCTGTACGCCAAACCTCCGACACGCTCAGAAATGGTAAAAGGCCAATAAAGCGAGGACTCAACTTTCCACGCTTACCGAACCTCACACTCCCTTCATAGGAGACACACGAACAAACACCTAGTCTCCTACCTGAAACTCGAGCGGTCCTCTGCGCTGATCTGCATAACTCTTCTGCCGACTCTGAGCTGACTGAAGCCTCTGTCTCACAAGCTGAACTACCTCAACTGACTGCTGAACCAACTCCGGCCCTGTGACAACTCGTTCGCCAACCTCGAACCAGTCAAGAGGAGTGCGACCGGTCGTCCATACAAGCCTCATATGGTGCCAAACCGATACTGGAGTGATAACTATTATTATATGCGAACTCGACCAACGGCAAGTGAGCTGTCCACGACCCCTGCCACTCCAGGCAACAAGCTCTAAGCATGTCCTCCAAAGTCTGGATAGTCCGCTCTGACTGACCGTCTGACTGAGGGTGGTAGGCGGAACTAAAAGCTAACTCTGTCCCCAAAGCTCTCTGGAAACTGCGCCAGAACCCAGAAGTGAAGCGAGAATCTCTGTCTGACACGATAGAGATCGGCACTCCATGCAAAGGAACAATCCGCTCTACGTACAACACGGCCAACCTACTTACACCCCAACTAGTCTGACAGGCAAGAATCTGGCAGTCTTCGTCAATCTGTCCACAAGAACCCAAATGCTGTCAAAACCTCCAGCTGTCCTCGGCAAACACAAACAAAGTCAGTCGTCACGTGGTCCCACTTCCACATCAGAATCTCTAACGGCTGCACAAGTCCTCCCGGACGCTGATGTTCGGCCTTCACTGCTGACAGACCAAACACCTAGCAACAAAAGCCGCTATGTCTCTCTTCATCCCAGGCCCCAAAACTGACGTCTCAACTGTGATACATCTTGGTTGCCCCTGGATGAATAGAGTACCTGGAACCATGTGCCTCCTGCAACACAACTCTCCTGATAGACTCCTCAACAGGAACATAGAGTCTACCTGAACCTAACAGCCCGTCCTCACAAAGCTCAACCTCTGGGAGAAGCAACACATTGTGCAACTCGGGATCTGCCTGTTGAGCCTCAGTAACCTGTCTCACAACGGCGGGAGCTGCTAACAAACTGCCCAACACACACTGACGACGACTGGACGAAACTCTGAAAGATCCCTCTGTCGCAGATTGCCACAACTACCACTCTCTAAGCATCAGATGACTCATCTGTGCTTTCCTACTCAAGGCATCTGCAACTACATTCGCCTTTCCAGGCTTATACTCAATGCTGAAATCATAGTCCTTCAGATATTCCATCCATCGACGCTGCCTCATATTCAGATCCCTCTGAGAAAACACATATCTCAAACTCTGGTGGTCGGTACGAACTACAAAACTCACTCCGTACAGGTAAAGACGCCAAATCCGCAAAGCAAACACCACAGCTGCAAGCTCTAGGTCATGGGTCGGATAACTCTCCTCGTGGGGCTTAAGCTGGCGAGACGCATAAGCCACCACTCGGCCCTGCTGCATCAAGACCGCACCCAAACCAACACCTGAAGCATCTGTGCAAACCTCAAAACCATCCTCACCTGAAGGTAAGGCAAGAACTGGCGCCGACGTAAGCAGTCGTTTCAACTCTATGAAACTCGCTCACACTGTTCGACGACCACTCAAACGGAACTCCTTTCTCGTCAACCGAGTCAAGGGTGCAGCTACCTGAGAAAAGTCTCGAACAAATCTGCGGTAGTAACCTGCCAAACCCAGAAAGCTACGAATCTCAGACACATCTGGGACTCTCCCACTGCAAAACTGCCTCAACCTTCGCTGGATCTACTGAAACTCCCTCACCTGAGATCACGTGCCCCAAGAAGTGAACCTGTTGTAGCCAAAACTCACACTTACTAAGTTTGGCATACAACTGGTGCTCTCGCAAAGTCTGCAACACGATCCTCAGGTGCTCGGCGTGCTCCTCCTCCGAAGCGGAGTACACCAGAATGTCGTCAACAAACACTACGACAAACCGGTCCAAGAACTGGTGGAACACCCGGTGCATCAGATCCATGAAGGTTGCTGGAGCATTGGTGAGCCCAAACGGCATCACCAAAAACTCAAAGTGTCCATATCTGGTCCGAAAAGCAGTCCTCTCAATGTCCGAATCTCTAATCCGCAACTGATAGTAGCCCGATCTCAAATCAATCTTCGAAAAGACACGAGCAGACTGAAGCTGATCAAAGAGATCATCAATCCTAGGCAAATGATACCTATTCTTGATGGTCACTTGATTTAGCTTCCTATAATCGATACACAACCTCAGGCTACCATCCTTCTTCCGGACAAACAAAACAGGTGACCCCCACGGAGAAAAGCTAGGACGAATATAGCCCTTCTCCAACAACTCCTCAAGCTGCCTCTTCAACTCCCTCAACTCTGCTGGTGCCATACGGTACGGTGCCTGCGCAAAAGGTAAAGTGCCAGGAACCAACTCTACAGTAAACTCTATCTCTCTCTCTGGTGGAAGACCAGACAACTCTTCTGGAAAAACATCCGGAAACTCACACACTACAGGAATGTCTCCCACTCCGAGGCAATCTGGTCAAGAGTCACTGCAGAAACTAGAAAACCCTGACAACCAGAAGCAAGCAACCTCCCTGCCCTCAAAGCAGAAACTAAAAAGCGAGAAGTAAGAGGTACGATACCCTGGAAGTAGAACGCCGCTGCTCCAGGTATCCGCAAGTGCACCCTCTTCTTCTGGCAATCCACCATTGCACCATACCGCTCAAACCAATCCATACCCAAAATCACATCATAGTCATGCAACTGCAAGGCAAACAGACGGGCTGACAACAACTGATCCTGCAACTGCACAGGTACCTCCTCGAGACAGTAGGACGTAAGGACAAAGTTCCCGTCGGCAACTCTACTGCCAACTCAACAGACTCTCCCGAACTCAACTCTCCAAGGGAGTCTAAAAAGTCCTCAGACACAAAAGAGTGAGAGGCACCGGAATCAAACAAGACTCTAGCTGCACAACCAAAAACTGAAACAGTACCTTCCACCAGGTGAGCTGTCTCCGCGTCTGCACGAGTCAAGTGGGTAACACGACCTCTACCTCTCGACCCACCAGAACCTCCGGTCTGCTGACGTTTCTGTACAGGTGCATGCTGCTGCACTCGGGGCTGTGACTGGGTCTGCTGCTGCGGCACACGAGGTAGCAAAGGACAATCTCGCGCATGTGACCCATCTGGTCACACCGGTAACACTGCCCAGCAAAAGTACGCTGTACCTGCTGCGAAGGCTGACCTGTCGGCTGCTGAACACTCCCAACCGACTGCTGCCTCTGCTCTGCTGCCTCCTATCACGCCGAAACTCCTCCGAGATCCTGACTTCGCCGACGTCCCAGTAGAAGTGGACGCGTAGGAAGTCGCAGTCCTCGGGGCGTCTGCACACTACCCTGCTGCTGGTGAGGCTGAGAAGGAACTACCTGCGTCTGAACCTCTGCACTCCGAGCACGAGTCCGCAAGGTATCTGCCTCCAACGCTGCCGCTGTCTGATAGGCCGCATCCAAGTCTGTGACACGAGCAACTATCAGCGCCTGCCTGAGCTCTGGCCTCAAGCCTCTCACAAACTGCTGAGTCCTCAGACCCTCATCTCCCATAATCTGCGGAGCATAACACCCTAACTCCACAAATCTAGCCTGTACTGCACCACAGTAGAGTCCCTCTGTTGCAAGTCCAGGAACTGGTACAACCTCTCCGTCCGAACGTAAGTAGGACAAAGGCTCTCTCAAAAGAAACGACAAACTCCTGCCACGAAATCTGCCTAAGTGGACGAGACTGAAAGGTAGTCTCCCACTCAGCGGACCACCAAGTCAACGCCTGCGCCTGCAACTGGTAACTGGCTAGCAGCACTCGCTCTCTCTGGAACACACTCCATGGAACGAAAAGTCCGCTCCACAGCATCTAACCATGCTCGCGCTACATCTGGATCAGGCTGGCCCAAAAACTGAGGTGGCTAAAACTGCAAGAACTCCCTCAACACCCTCCCAGTACCACCCTGGGGTACCGGTGCGTCACGGTGCTGAGCAACAAACTGAGCCATCCCCTCAAGAAAATGAGTCATGTCTAATCCCTGAGCTACCTGAGGTGGAGGTGGCGGCGGCGGAACAATACCACTATGTGCGTCCTGTGGCAAAGGCTGCGTCTGCTGAGGTGGCGGAGCATCTCCAACCTCCGGACGAGTCGCCTGCTCGGCTACTCCCTCTCTAGGACGTCGCCTAGGCGCCATAGAACTACACACAGAACAAAATACACACATAAATACACTAACTAACTTCGGGCTACATAGCTGCACTGTACTCTTTAGACTCTGAGTTAACATGATGGGTATTTTCTTATATATATCTCATCAGACCACGCTCTGATACCAAAATTGTAACGACCCAGAACCCGCATTACCAGTAACAACCGGTAACCCGAATTCTGACCCGCTAACCCACGAGACAAGCTCGGAAGGGTAGGAATTAAGAGTCCGAGGAGACTATATGTAAGAAGATACACACCACGCAAAGCAATAAAATTTCACTATATGAACATATCATATACAACCTCAGAGTCTGAGACAAAGTACAGAGTACAGAAGTACAACAAAAAGGTAAACTCACTGCAGCTAGGAGCACCAACACCGGAGTGGCTAGACTCGCCTGGAACGGGAGTCGACGAAGACCCACCTGAAAGGGAAGGGAGTGAGTCTCAAGAAAGAGACCTAGTAGGGAAAAGTAACCCCACCGGTAACAGTCTAAAGTGCGGAAAGTAAAAACTAAAAGTAAGTACACGTCGCACCACACACAAAACTGTAAACCACGCGGCTCAGTAACACACACTCACACACACAGCAAGTAGGACTCAGCTAGGGTCTGTGGCTCGGCGTCCCGTCACCACAGAGGCTCTCAACCCCAGCCACGTGTGCACACTACAGACGCTCTCTCTCGCGCCTGGTCCACGACCGGTTTTTCCCCTACGCTTGACCCTAGCGGTAGAGAAGGGGCTCCACGGAGACCGGCTCAAAACCACCAAAAAGGAGTACGCACAGGACAGAGTCGCACTCGATGTCCGGCTCACTAGCGGAGGACAACCGCACACTAGTCGTCTAGACGGAGTCGCACCCACGCCTAGGTAACACAACAGAAACGGGTACACGGTAACGCAACGCGCGTACAACAGACGGAACACACTCAACGTCTGAAACCCCGTACAGTAAGTAACACCTCGTGCCACAAACAACTACTCTTATGCACAGGCGGAGTCACACTCTAAGCCTGGCCCACTTGTGCTATTAGGGCGGACATCACATATCAATCGCCTCTAATCACACAACTCAAGTCTGCTGGGAGACAGGATAAAACGGCCACATCGATTGCCGCCAATAAGAGATAGACGGCAACCCCTATGCTGCCAACATAACTAAACGGCAATCGACCTTGTCGTTAACTCATCCCTGAAGATCTCAACGTCAACAGATGTGGACGTTGATATCTTCAGTCCCCCATACCCAGAACTGAACCGAATCAGTCCCAATGGGCAAAACCACTCAACCAAACTCCGACTGATGGAGGGAACACTTCCTCTCATCAATCTACACTACCAGAACTCTAAACTAAACAGTCTAACACCTAGATTGTCTAATTTATCCAAATCCCGGTATGATACAACCCAAACCCTAAACCATAAATGCATTCAATTCACTTAATTGGGCATGCTTAGTTTGCTGGGGAGGTTATAGGGGTTAAGTCCCTACCTCAGAACGCTTAATCAATCCCCAAACAGCCACCAATCGCGCCGGATCTCCCCGAAGACTCCGCGCGAATCACGCCAAAACCTCGCGATTCCCGCCCGATCTAGCAACGCCACACGATCCAGGGGCTTCCCACGAGCTCAAATCACCCAACAGAAGCTACAGGAATCAAGAAAGGTAAGGTGGAAGGAAGGAGAGGAAAGGAGAAGAAGAAGCTCTACTCTCGGCTGCCCTATTTCAACAGGACTGGTTAGTCGACGTCAACATCTACGGCGCCAACTGAACCGCCTACAGATTGACGTCCAGATCGCATGTCGTTAGTTCAAGCTCAGACGTCCACATCGTTGGACGCTGACTCTGACTCAACGGCAAGCCTGGCCGTCAACCCCAAGTCAACGACAATGGTCTTGTCGTCGACCACACAGAACCACTACAGACCCAATAAGGATCCAATAAGAAACCGAGACCTTACACATACTTACACAGTCATGTGTAATTGCTATGTATGTAATTCAGTAACTGTATAAGTATGTAATTACAACTTATGCAGTTAATATGTAACTTTGTAAAACTTAATAATTTATAGAAATAAATATTTACTTACTTACTAGGAGAATTATCAATCAATCTTAATTTTGGGGGATTTATTTTTAGATCTTTGAGTTACTAATTATAGAAGAATAGACTTACATAGTTTCAGAAGGGCTTACCTACTTACTAGGGACTATCTACTTACAGAGTTGCATGTATAATACACACTTACGCAGGTAAGCCCTATGTAATGTAATTACCTAGTTACTAGGGACTTACCTAATACAGAGTCCCTGAATTACATACTATGTAACTCTGTAATTACATGTATAGTTACAGAGTTGTAGTTACATAATTACATTTGTATTTACATAGTATGTACATGTGTAATTACCACTTACATGTAGTTACAGAGTTATACATGTAACTCTGTAACTACATACTCACGCAGTTAAAAGAATTACACATGTAACTCTGTAATTAGATAAGCCCTAAGTAACATTTGGTAACTAAGTAATTTTGATAACTAGGTAAGTCCTTCTGAAACTATATAAGTATGTAACTAGGTAAGCCCTAATTACATAGTTACAACTTATAAAATCTTTATGTAGTTACAGAGTTACATGTGTAACTGCATAAGTATGTAACTATATACTTACGTAGTTATAGGAATTACATACTTATGCAATTATACATGTAGCTCTGTAAATATATACTTACGCAGTTACATATTTAACTGTGTAACTACTTCATACATTGTTACATAGTTACAGGAAGAAATAATAATAAACTTAAGGCGTAAAAAATTATGTACTTACATACTTACAGAGTTACATGTGTATGTGTAGTTACATAGTATGTACATGTGTAATTACACACTTACATGTAATTACAGAGTTACACATGTAACTCTGTAACTACATACTTACGCAGTTACATGAATTACATATGTAACTCTGTAACTAGGTAAGCCCTAGGTAACTTTGGTAACTAAGTACGTTCTGATAACTAGGTAAATCCTTCTGAAATTATGTAAGTCTGTAACTAGGTAAACCCTAATTACAGAGTTACAAACATATAAAATTTCTATGTAGTTACAGAATTACATGTGTAACTACATAAGTATGTAATTACATACTTACACAGTTATAGAATTTACATACTTACGCAGTTATACATATAACTATGTAAGTACGTACTTACACAGTTACACACTTTTGGGATAATGATTACACACTTTTAAAATAACGGGGGTTAAACGTAGGGACTTAAAAATAAGTCATGTATAAAACAGAGATCAGAAGGTGCGAAAAAACTTGACAGGGACCTGAATCCCTATCAGAGACCAATAATTAATTCTCCCTTTAAACTAATAATGATGATAATGCGTAAAGACATAATTTAATTATATATTGAGTATAGTAAAAATAAACATATATTTATAAAACATGACTCATCCTTCTTCTAATAAAAATATCAAAACTCTAAATACACACAATATTTCTTAAAAGGGATGCTGAAATTTCACGTTTGTCATTAAATGACAATGTCGAAACACCTTCAAGACATACATGTTGATGCTATGCTGTTAGATTCAGCTGTCGTAGTTGATACAAAAACTTTTAAGTTTAGATTTTTATCCACGTAGAAATAAGATACATCATTATTCATGTCTAAAATTAATCATTTATTAATTCCTTAAAATTTTACTTTGGAAAATATAAAATTAAAAACCCTAAAATACCCCAGCAGGCCTTCTCCGCTCACTTGTTGGGCATCTGGGAGGAAGGACGGCTCCAAAACCCCAGCAGCCCTCGTCTGCTTCCTCTTCTCCTTCTTTCACTTGGTTGGGTATCGACTATCGATCTCGGTGGAAGGCGGCTCCATGGATTCCCCCGTCCAAGTGGAGAAGCCTCGCTCCGACGGCACCGGTGGCGGACCCACCGCCGTCTCCGAGTCTCTGAAACCCATGGAGAGGAGGAAGAAGAGGAAGGCGCTGGACAAGGAGAAGCACCGGGCGGCGGTCGCGGCGGATGGAGAGGTGCCGCCCAAGGTCGCCAAGGTCGATAGGTCGGCGGGAGCTGACACCGGGGACCGGAGGCCTCCTGTGGGTCCCGTGTCCGGAGGTGGCCTACCCGTCCATCTTTTCATGGAGCTCACTTCTCCGGAGACGTCGGTTAGGGAGGCCGCGGCGGAGGCGCTGGCCACGGAGCTGCGCAAGTCGCAGGGGGAATACGAGAGCTTGGTGAGAGCAACGTGGGGGGAGCCGCCGTTCTTCCGCTGGAAGCTGAGAAAGATGACGGCTTGGAGAGGTGCGCTCCTCCCGTTGGATACGCCGTCCGGCGGCTCATCCGTGGCCTCGCCTCTTCGAGAGAGGTACGTGTGGCTTCCCTGCCGCTGCCGCTTCTCCCACTATTGCTTAGTCTAGAAGATGACGGACTTGGAAGTTCCTTCCAAAGGAGTTTCCCCGCCGTCAGGGCGGTCGGGCTTCTTATCACCATGGCCGAGTCCTGAACAAAGCGAAAAGCAAGGATCTAGTGTTCATGTTCTGATGCCTATGCCTCGCCTTTTAGGGTTCAGGGATTCCGAAAAGATTGAAGAGGAAGCTCTTTCAATATTTGTATAATCGTGTACACATTGTCTCTGTATGTTACTGAAACAGGTCTTCATATGCGAAATGCTGATAAAATTATTCATCTGACAAAATTAATGTTCATTACATTTCTTCTGCAGTGCGCTAGACAAGGCTTCGCCTTGGGATTAACTGTTGTTGTCGGCACAATTCCTGCAATTAAAGTTGACTCCATCATGAATTGGCGGTACAGTTCCTGAGGTCTCATCTTCAAAGAAGGGTCAGGTTGGTTTCGTCCCTCTAACTTTTCCACGTTTCCCAAATTTGCTGTTCCCCCGCGAGATGATTTATATTTTGTTGTTTCTCAATCTTTTAGGATCTAAGAGACTGCCTTCTAGGACGTCTCTTTGCTTATGGAGCTCTTGTTAGATCTGGGAGAATCGCTGCGGAATGCTCTTCGAAAGACAAAGCACCAAATGTCAAGGAGATTGTTTCCCAACTTATTACCTTGCTGGCAAGAAACGTATTTGCGGGAACCTGCTGTTTCCATAATTCTTGATTTAGTTGACAAGGTATCTCTAGTAATCTTAGCTCTTTGAATTTATAGGGGGTCAACTGTTAATACACATTAAAAAGATCTCAGATGCTATTATCCTATTGTATTTTGATGATTCTCATCATTCACGAGGATAAAAAATGCTAAGTAATTTTCACACGTTTCTCCTTCCTATTTCTTTTCATGGTTACAATATACTCTCTTCCCCCAAACACACAGAATTTGTGTTTTCCCTCTTTGATGAATGCTTCAGCTTAACTGCTAGTGTTCATTCTCATTTCTTCTTATTAGTGATAACAAAATTTGTATTTTACCTAATGAAAGAAAAGTGCAGTAGAAGCTTGACAACTTTTTTTTTGTGGAGGAAGATTGAGGGAAGAACAACCTCAAGAAAATATGCAAGGTTCCCCTGTTCTTCATTGTTTTCAATTTTCATCAGAACTAGAAGCGTCAGCTTCATTTATGTTGATATATTTGACATTTCAAATGTCTTTCAGATGCTTGTATAATACATATAGGGTCTTTGGTATTAGGATAGATTGAGAATAACTGAGGATGTTCTTAAAATTTTGAGGATATACTCACTCTATTCTCAGTCTATTCCAATACCAAACATGACCATAGGGAATAAGGAGAATGTCATGGGCGGGGGAAGCTTTATGAAATATTACTAATCATGCAGCGAAGAGTATTGTAGAGTCTGAATGAATACCATTCTCATCAGTTCTCCATGGATGTTTTCTTTCCCTTAATGATTGCTTTCTACCATTTTGCGCACACAATAAATTTTCTATTCTTGATCCATGTTTTTTTCAAATCATAATTCCAAACTCTAGAGCATTCATTGCAAAATTTTTGATGGTTACCGGTCCATATAGAAAATATAAATATAAAAATTTCTGATCTGAAATCCTCTTAATAGCGACCTGGAATCTGTGCTGTTGTTGCTCCCACAAGTCGGAAGACCTGGAAGGGTTAGTAACCAGCACTAGTAAAGAATGAACCAGAAACTGAAATAGCTATAACCAAGGTTTGGCGCATCCCCGATTCGGACCGGATCGGGATTTTCCTGATCCGATCCGATTCGGGCGGATCGAACCGATCCGGTTCGATCCGCTTGGATTCGGCCAGAACCCTTATTTATGAACCATTTTATGGCCGATTCCATTGAATCTGGCCTTTTTTTGAATGATTGTGTGGTTTAGGCCTCTTGTACATATGTTTCATCATATTCCATGAGATTTATATCATGTAATTGGTATAAAAACATTATTTTCAATGAAATAAAGCATTAGAAGAGTGAAAACAAATGAAACTCATTAATTGAAAGATATTTACATTGCACAAAGTCAATACAACTATCAAACTCTAAATTCCAATAAAAATACAATGACTTACTCTAATATCCCCAATGCCCTTGTTGATATGGATCATATGCATTCCATTGGGATTGGCTAGGCATGGATTCGGACTCATCTGACTCTGAGGGGAGCTCCCCAATAAGATGATGACCTTTCGTTCTTGACACAAAACCACGAAACTCATCCCATGTCATCATGCTATGGTATCTCTGCCGAAACTGACTGAGATAATGGTCCCACACTTGACAGCCGGGACGGACTACCCCCAGTTGTGCCATCTGTACATCCTCCTCAGGAACAAAAACTTGGACTGGAATAGGAATAGAATATGCAGGAGGAGGATGCATATATGGAGATGGACCAAGGTAGCCTGTTGTGGCAGTGTACCCACTGTACGGTCCGTACCCACTAGAGTAGTCTGTGCTAGTGGATTCGGGGTGATAGCTATGACCGCCATAGGATCCGACAGACTCTTGTGTACTCATCCTCTCAAAGTCTGATATCATAGTGTCATAACTATGGGAATCCACTGGTGAACCTCTTCCTTGACTGCCAGGTGGAAACTTCTGCCTTCTATTGTACCGCATGGGGCACCATGACTACTATCTTGTGTTGCACCCCCATAAAATTGCTCCTCTGTGAATGCCATGCCACCTCCTCCTCCCTCACCACCCTCACCTCCTCCTCCCTCACCACCCTCACCTCCTCCTCCGCCCTGACCATCGTTACCACCTCCACCGTTACCACCACCGTCACCACCAGCATCTGAAGAACCACCTGCAAAGGCAATATCATTTGAACATTAGTTAGAACAAATACAAAATTACAAATACATTTTGAGGTAATTTTTAATACAAAATGATGGCCTACCAGTAGTCATCGAATCATGGGAGGCACTATTGGGCAATCGGGGTGAATCCAATGGAGACGGTGTCTCATCATCTGCATTTGGATCCAAAGTCTCTGCATCGGCAATGTCAAGTGGATCTTCAACAACGGTAGCACCTTTCTTGCCTTTCTTGGATCCCCAACCAGAAAACCACCCTTCTTTTTTGTGCTGGGACGGGAGGTGGCTCTCGTATAACAACTCCTTTACTTGGCCGGGACTCTGTTGCACCAGTTTTTTTTCTGCGGGATTCTGTTGCTATTTGCTTCCCTTTTGCCAATTGAGATGATGTGGGAGCCCTTGTAGATTGTGAGGGAGGCGCATCCTGGGTAGATAAGCCTCTCCTTCTAGATTGTGTGCGGGGGAGGCCTTCCATCAACCTATCAAAATCATCATCATCATCATTACCTCCTCCTCTACCTGCAATAACCCCCAACATTATACATTAGGAAGTTAGCATAAATGCAACTGATAAAACATGTAAGATGAAAGAAAGAAATGACTCTCCCACCTGCAGTACGCGTCACATGCTCTACTTGTATGTCCGCAAGAAGATCCACCTCAGCCTCTGGATCCATCTCATAACGAGGGGAATATGGCTGTCCCACATTCCCACGATCTCCCTCCTCCTCTGCTGTTGCTTGCTTCTGCTACTGCCCTTGCCAAGAAAGTGTTAGGGCGAGGTGGATCTTCAGGTCGTCTGCCTCCTCATCTAACTCATACTCCCCTCGCTCTGTTGTTGCTCGTGCAACCCATGCAACCATTGGGTCTTCTTCATCTCGTAGAAATCCAACATCAATTGGATCATACTCTACGTCCCCACGCTTCTTTGGATCTTCTGTAAGATGTTTGACCCTCAGCCTCATATTATAGTGGACGTACACCAATTGGTCCAAACGCCTATATGAGAGACGATTCCGCACTTTGGTGTGTATCAATGCAAATGTACTCCAGTTCCTCTCACATCCACTAGATGAGGAAGTCTGCGATAAGACCTTCACTGCAATTTTCCTCAATGTTGGCGCGGAATGCCCAAAGTTGAACCACCAATCAGCTGCATCCAAATTCAATTATGTCAATCAGATGTCAACCATCAAGTTGCAATGATAAAAAATGTAAATGGGAAGCATATTACCGCCGTCTACACGCTCCCGACCAGCAATGGCAGATGGCTCAGCAAAGGTCCCAGTGGCTTCCCGAAAACGCTTCATCTGCATAGCATAAATTTATCATCAACTCCTATGAACTTCAAGTATTTGATTTAACTTTGGATGGAAGTTGATAATCCTATACTTGCCTCATCAATGGCATCTGCCGCTAGCACAGGACTTCTTGACAATCTCTCAACCACCCTTGCAAAGGCAGCCGTCAAATCATCATCATATGCTAGCTCGTGTGCGTAATGGTATGCAGGGTGGAGATAGTATGCTGCAATTGAATAAAATACCATCATCAATACAATAAATAATAGATTATTACAGAAATATGATTTATTTCCTTACCCGCCATATGGAGATCTCTACTCATCTGCCGGTCCCATCTATCGTCAACAACATCCAAAACCAAGTGTGCATGCCGAGGTGAGACTTCACGGATCTTTTTCCTCGCGGCTTCAAGCTTTGCATATACCAATCCTATAGATGGTCTCCTATCCCCATCCACCACCCTCAACACCTCATATAGAGGTTCAATGATCTGTACCAGCTTGAAGACCCGATCCCAAAATTGGAGCTGTTGACGATGCCTTCCACCTCCTTTCCATCAGATGTACTAGAATTACTCTGCAACCATTTATCACCCCTGAACATGATTCCAAACCATGCTTTCAATCCATCTGTGCTTCAAAATTTGCCACAAATTGCAAAGCGGGTGACACCGGGCCTCAACAACTCTCCACCAGTGGACTCTCTCATCCACGCCAACACCAGATGATGATTGTAGATGAAACGTGTTATCTTCTGTCCTGCATCCACCACCATTTTCACAGGTTGCAGTGTCCCAATTTCTTTAAGCATTAAATCAACACAGTGGGCAGCACATGGGGTCCAGTATAGATGAGGATAGATATTCATCAACTCCTCCCCTGCTTTCTTGTACGCAGCTCCATTATCCGTGACCACCTGCACAATATATTGCTCCCCAATCTCCCCAACCACCTCTCGCATCAAACCCAATATGTATTCATAGTTGTGTACATGCTCGGATGCGTCAACTGATTTGTGATAGAAGACTTGTCTATCACAATACACTAGGAAGTTGATGAGGCTGCTCCTGGTGATGCCCGACCAACCATCACACATGATGGTGACACCATACTTCTCCCATTTCTTCTTAAATCCATCTATGTAAGACTTTATCTCATCAACTTCCTCCTGCAGATATTTCCCTGCCAAGTCCCTAGCTGTAGGAGGCTGCACATGTAGGCCTCCACGTTGAACCTCCTGTATTGCAGTTTTATAATAGGGACTGTTCGCTGCATTAAATGGTAACCCTGTATGGTGCCACCACTTTGCAATTGCTCTCCCCACCTTGTATTTCGGCCCCTGCTGGTTGTATGAATCATCAATCCTAGTCTGCTTGCCATGCTCCCTAGGATACACATAGGGTCCACATCCTCAATTTGCACACCTGTGGGTCTCTTGCTATGCCTGCCTTCTTCTGGTACTTGTGTGGGAGGGGGTCGAGTGAAATAATCTCCACATTTGAAAATCGACGGGAGCCACTGCCAGCTACCGCTGAGCCACTGCCACTGCCACTGCCAACCTCATGCTGAGCTCCCTGAAAACTCATTCTGTGCCCTGCCCTTTGATCAGTTTCCCATGCCTCAGCCCTGCTATGTGCTCTGGCTAGCCTTTCCTGCACATCAGGATCAGGAACATATTCTGCATACATTTGAACTTCATCATCATCATCTTCATCTCTTTGCCTTCCTGATATAATCCTCTCTGCTATCTCCTTATCTGCCTTCTTTCTTGCTGTCTCAGTTCGAACTTGCTTAATGTGTTCACTCATAGCCTTCTTGACTTCTTTTGGCACCGATTTACACACCCTGCACGTCATGGTACCCTGCTAGTCGACCACCAGCAAGGTGCTTCTTCAAACGGGAGACCCCACCTCCTTGTCCCACAAAACCACAATAATTGCACTTAAAGTTGTGCCTATTCTCCAACATGATGCCATGCTGCCACCCAATATCATCAGAACCTCTTTTCGGTGCCATCTACAATGACAAAAAATAAATAATAAATTACAGTAAATAAATTAAATTAAATTTCAGAATTTGAACACTAAAAGAAAGTATTCTTACTTCTTAATTGTTATATGATATTTTTTAATATACATGAACACATGATCACAGAAATCCATTCACACATGCATATATACTTTCTGTAATTTCACATTTTATTTTAAAATACTTCTTATTAATGTAAGAATATAAATTAATTATTGCTCAACTTCTTATTTAATCAACTTCTAATCATGATGTACAAGTTATACAAACATTTCTATCAATTTTTGGTTGTTTACACTTTTTAAGATTTATAAAATTATTATTCAAATTTTAATATAATTATTAATTATTTATGAACATTAATTAATTATACCTAAACTTCTTATAGAATCAAGTTCTAACCATGATATAGAACTTATAGAACACACCTTCCTATCATTTTTGATTGTTTAAATTTTTTTAAGATTTTTCAAATTATTTTTCAGAAAATCATATTTTAGGGAAAATCATCAAATCTACATGAAAACCTTGTAGATCTTGATGAGAAATGGTTGCAAGTGAACATGAATCCCTTGCAACATCATTTCCTAACAAGATCTAACCCATACACCAAGAAAAGAACAGAAAAATGAAGAAATAAGGTTGCTTACCTTGAAAACCCTGTAGAACCTTCAAAAAACTTGAAGAACAAGGCTTCAAAGCTTCCAAATCCACCTCCAAATGGACACAAATTCACTTAGGAAGCCTCCTCCTGTGGATTTGCACCTAAATCTAGGTTTTTTCTCTTCAAAAAAACTGCAAAGGGGGGGGGAGAAAGGGGCCTGCGGTTTCCTGCGCTGCGAATGGGACTGTTCAGTCCCGATGCGCAGCGCATCGCGCGACACCCTTTAAGGGTGTCGGGCGGATCGCGCCCGATGCGACAGTGCGGGCCGGATCGCATCGCATCGGGCTCGATCCGCCTGCTAGAAAGGATCCGGCGCATCGGGCGAGTCGCGCATCGGATCCTCCCTGATCCGATGCGATTCGGGGGGATCGGCCCGGCTCGATCCGGCGCGCCAAACCTTGGCTATAACTACAATTAAATTTCATTTTTTCAGGTGTCTCAAATGATAATAAAAGTATAAAAGAAAACGAAATAAAAAGAAACAAATACATAATCCTGTGTGGGGCATACCTGAGGAATTACACATGTTGGTGCAGGAGCTGCCTTTTGCGAGCTACCGTTCAGTCCGGGGTAGATGCTGCCACTTGAGCCACACCTACAAAAGTAGAGAGTGAACCTCATAAATCGTAGGCTCAGTAGGGATCTTCCAACCCCACCACTTAGCCAAACAACACACAATAAAACAATAAGATTATGACATGGCAGTAAAATTAAAATGATCAGGAAAGCAGCAGCTATTCTAAGAACAACGAAAGAAAATAACGAGCCAGTGGTGTACAATGAAAACAAAACATACCAGAGTCAATAACGTGGTACTAGATTTGGTCTGAGACTAGTCAACCTGTGCTAGCCAGCTCTTGGTGCGGGCAACACACACTAGCTTAGTGACATGGAAAACACTACCACTAGTCTCGTAGTCATGCGTGCCATTTGGCGTCTCACCTCCCAACTACCGTCTTATGTCTAACCACCTCCCACACATGGAGTGAGGTATATGAGGACTTAACACTAAAACATAGCCACAGCCTGGCCAATTCGTGATCCCATGTCTAACCATCCCTACCAGGCTTCGGAATCTCGTAAAATGAGGCAAGTAAGATAGATGAGACTAGTTGGGGACCATGCTCCATAACTCCTTCACGTGTCCTCTCCCCCAACCACGTATGCACACAAGTGATACACACAAGACACTGTCCTAGCTATTTTCTCCCTACTTTGGACGTTGGCCCAAAGTAGAAGGATTATGAAAAATGGCTCCAAACTAGTCGTACTCTAGGCACAAGGACAAAACCTCTGACTTCTCCCTCAGTCATGACATGTTCAAAGCATCAGGGTGCCCAACTAGTGAGGGTGGCACTAGGAACATAGCATTGATAGCTGTGGGACTCTTGAGTGCTCGGAAAACTGCTTGGAACAGCAATATGTAACTCACTGAGAACACAGCAGGGGGGACTATCGTGTTAACAACCTTAACGCATTAGGCTTGGCTGATGCTTTCAAAATGCGTCAGCCACTTGTTATGCATTTACAAAAAGCTTGGAAAATTTATTGGCAGTAGATTCTCCCGAGAACCCTTCTACTAGGCTATAACACTGTGGGACTCTGAGTGCTCGGAAAACTGCTTGGAACAACAATATGTAACTCACTGAGAACACAACAGGGGGGACTATCTTGTTAACAACAACGCATTAGGCTTGGCTGATGCTTTCAAAATGCGTCAGCCACTTGTTATGCATTTACAAAAAGCTTGGAAAATTTCTTGGCAGTAGATCCTCCCGAGAACCTCCTACTAGGCTATAACACAGAATATGTTAGGGGTCATTGACGCCTCTATAAGAGTGCATTACAGCTAGTCGACGCCTCCAAGCTTGTTACAGAAACCCTTAGGAACCCAAAGCATGTCACATCCCTAGGTGGTGCATTGTTAATGTGTCACGAGCCTATGTCGCGACTAGACTCAGCTCCAAGTACATGTTCTAGAAGATGAGACATAGACACGGCCAGTTGGGATGTCACATTCGGAATGCGTCATCTGTGGCAGATGCGTTGGCACACAGGGCCGAACATGGCCTTCTCTCTTTCAAAAACCTCAAAAGCAACACACCAATCTCCCTATTTCAGAGAGAAACACAAAAATAGAGGAGTAGAATAGGGGGGAAATTGTTCAACACATATTCACCAACATGCATTTGCCAAAAATCACGGGGAAGCGAGAGGAATGGAGCTCACTCTAGACCCTTAACATTGAGAACTCCTAAAAGATGAATACCCCCAGATCTCTTCCTTAATCATGCTTTTAGCATGGAAAACCTTGAGAATCTGGGCTTGGAGAGTGGGCGAAAAGTCACCCTACCTCAAATTGAAAAGTCTAACCTGTTGGGGCCTCCTCGTAGGTTGGCCACTTCTCGCTATCACCACCACCACGACTCAAGGTCAAGCGCCGCGTCATAGTTGTCCTTGTCCACCAATCGGCATCAACCACCAAAGGGAGAGGAAGAGGAGGAGAGGATGGGGGAGCTCGGCAAGGATGCTAGTGTCGGTTTTGCTCTCGGTTGGATTCGAAATCGATACGTTTTGGTTTCAGTTTCGGCCTAAACTAGCTGAAACATGTCTCAGCCAATTCAAAAAAAATTGAAAAATCCAGAAAAATCAGCATTAAAATAAAAACAGCAGTGGAGATGCCGGAGAGCACGGGAAATATCATAGAAAGACGTACATGAACTTTAAAGAGAGAAGGCTACTGGTAAAAGAAGGGGACATACCTCTAGTTCCACACGGCAGCGGGGAGCTTGGCTGTTGGCAACAAAAAGATGAGTCCCGCACGATTCAGACGCCGCGACCCTTGGCCATGTGAACCCCTGCGCGACGGTGACGCCCGGCTGGTGCTGCGCGACGACACCTGTGCGATGCTGCGAACCCTGTCCGGTTGGCCCGCTGCGATGAGAAGTGTTGTAGAAGTCTCCCGCACGAGGTCTCGGGTCTCCCGGAAGGGAACTCCCTGATTTTGGAGTCTCCTAGACACGAACTCCCCTAACTCTCCTTAAAAGGGGGAGTTGGCATCCGGTTTCCACCGTAATGGGCCTAAACCCCTGATATTGGACAAAATGGGATTAAGTAAGACAGAAATCCCCTGAAACATATTAAAATAATGGTTTTGTTTTGGTAATGCATCAGCCCTGCTACAGTGAAACGGGCCGGTTTCATATCGGCCTCGTTTTGGCCAAAATGTTTCGGTTTCGGACAAAACTAACATTTATGGAGCTTGGTGAGGAAAAGTGAGGTGGAAGAGGGTGAAGTTTGGAGATTGGTCCCTATATAAAAAGGCCGAACGTCCTAGACGCATCAACACGATGCAGGCTAACACATTCAAAACACGTCACTCTGCTCTGATGCTTTCTCTTGTCAAGTCTATTTGACACGGTGCACAAGACTGGCACCCAGCAGGGATACCAATGCAGTGGCAGACGAGTCCATTTGAGCAGATGTGTTCTTGGCCATGTGGGCTGCCACCTGATGCTCGAGTTAGATGTCTGGTAGCTGACCAACACACTACGGAAACACGTCATCTTGCCCAGACGCAACTACCCGACAAGGTCTGACACCTCGACCATAACACCTTGACACCCTAGTTCTACACAGACCACATAAACGTGTCATCCTAGGCTGATGCATACAAGACGAGTCAAATTGGGCACATGTATTCAGGTGTTTGTTGCAAACACCCAATATATGACTACCTCGAATCTCACCAACATCCAAGCCCGATGGAGCCTCAACTGACACACTAACCTGATAATCTGGATGCGGAAAACTTGAGACGTCACACATCTGATCTAGCTGTTTTGAGATATAGTCCGCTTTGGGTATAGTCCATGTAGTTTTGGCCCTAAATGATATATTTAAGAGTTTTGGATGTTAACACTTCATACATATATGGCCTAGTAAATTTTACCCCTTTTCAAGTGTGGACTATTGGATTATTTCTTGTTTCAGCTTATAGTTGCAATTGTTGCCAAATCTGTGGCATACTCCAACCCTCAATTTTATTATTGTGTCACTGCAAGCTTACTGATTTTCCTAATTGCTTCCCGAACTGACTACATCATAGTAAAGGGATACTTTTCTGATATCACAATGTTGCACCCTGATCACTTCTTTGCGAGATACTATGGTCTAGATGTACATCCCATGTAGTCTTTGCCGGAAAGATGCCTTGGTTATTTTGAGCTTAAACCTCTCACATATAGGTTGTTTTGATATGAGATTAGATTGCTCGTTCCTCCCCTAGGCCTTAGCAAGAAAACATATCAGATTTTAGCATCAGGGAATATCATAAGTTTTCCATGATGCAATATGTACTTGGCAATTCTCTGGCCCTGTGGTCAACCTATCCTAAGTCTGAATCTGAAACTTATGACTTTGTATGGTACTTTTCTACCTCCTTCAATATTGATTTTGATCACGGGCTTGATGTCTAAGTACCATCAAGCGAGTGTTTGGCTATCTATTTTCTGGTAGAGTAAAAAAATTGGCCATCTCCTCCAACTGCCCGTTGGGGAAATGGAAATGGAGTAGGAACTCATTAATTCAAGCAAGTATGTTTCCTCACAACGGCGATAAGTGTGCTGGTTTGTCTGAGCATGAAAACTTTATCCTGAAAGTACCCTTTTCTCTATCTACAAATTCTGTTTGCTATCTAACATCCATACTGAATACAATACTTCTGATTTTCCAGCTTCCTGTAGGAGCATTGTCGAATCAAATCATTGAAAATGATGGCATGCATGAATGGTTTGAGAAGGCCCATGAAGTTGGAGACCCTGATGCATTGCTTTTAGCTTTAAAGTTACAAGAAAGAGTTTCATTAGATTGTTCGATGTTCGGAAAGCTCTTGCCACATCCATTCAGTACCAATGCCTTCTTTACGAGAGAGCATTTGGCTCTTCTGTTACCCTGCTTCAAGGTAATATTTGTTCTTGTTCTTAGTTCATCTAGGTGGTGTTGTCTTAGCTAGCCATATAAAGCATTTGACCATGATGTTGATGAGAGAGCATTTGACTTTTCTTTTGCCCTGTTTATGCCAATTCTTGTTATAACATTCTGCCTTGTCCTGTCAAATGAAAGCTGAAGTATTCAGCCATGAAGAATATTTTAGATGGCCATAGCTGGCTGTATGAAGTATTAAATATGACGATGTTAGAACACAAGGTCTACACAATTTTACTGTCTTCCTTTTTTGGTGTATATCATATGATTGGTAAAAGTACTGATTTCCAGGAGTCCACATTCTGCTTGCCCCGACTTCACAGCTTATGGCATGTATTGATAGATATACTCATACCAGCTGTGGCATTTCAAGATGAGGGTTTATCATCACATCAAAATTGTAGTAAGAAGCAAAAGAAGACTCGGAAGGGGGACTCATTTGAAGTGATTGCTAATAATTTTCATTGCTTCTATGATGTTGTCATTGAGGGATCCCTTCTTTTATCCTCGCATGAGCGGAAACATTTGGTATTTGATATTCTACTTATTCTCCTTCCAAAATTGCCAGCAGCATGGATCCCAGTTGTTCTCTCGAACAAACTTGTTCACTGCTTGATGGATATCCTTTCAACAAAAAGCTCATGGTTGTATAATGCTGCAAAAAATTTGCTCAAAGAATTGATAAACTGGGTTGGTAGTGATGATGACCGCGTGTTGCAGTCATAGTATCCTTGCAAAAGCACAGCAATGGAAAATTTGATTGCATTACACAGACACATACAGTTAAAGATTTTATCTCCAAATTCGTTACTGTCCCCGGTCGCATGCTATTTGCACAAAATTTGATGAGTTTGTTTGTGGATGAAGGAAGCCTCACAGAAGAACCATCCGAAGCTAGTCAGACTACAGATGAAAATTCAGAAAGAGGATCTCCTGAGGGAAAGGATACATCAGGGATCTCAGGGAATGCAGATTTTCTGAAGAGTTGGATCATAGATACATTGCCTCGGGTTTTAAAGACTTTGAAAGTGGATGCTAGAGCGGACTCTTCTGATTCTTTGGAGATCAGGAATCTTCTGGAAGCAAAGTTTCGGTTGCAGACAGATATTATGAAATTTTTGGCCGTTCAGGTTTATTTTCTGCATCCTTGGCACTGAGGTAACATCTTTCGAGTTGCAGGAGAAGTTTACATGGCCAAAAGTAGCCACATCAAGTTCTTTGTGCAAGTCTTGCATTGAACAGCTCCAGTTATTAATGGAAGATGCACAGAGAGGAGATGGCTCACACTTGGTACCAAATGGTTCTGAGTCAAACGACCTTGGATCATTTTTCATTTGTTTCCTTAATACAATGTGCAACATTCCCTCAGTTTCACTTTTTCGGGCTCTGAGTAATGAGATGAAAAGGGGTTCAAGGAGCTACAAGTGATGGAGACTAGACTTTATCATGAGGTATATTATCTCTGGTATCTTGATATCATGCCATCTGTTTAATCGTTTTCATTTACTGGATAAGGTAATGGATTGTTCCCTCTGTTTCACATTGAAGTTTGGCTAATTGAAGCAGATGCACATTAGATAATGTTATTAGTATTTCATCATCTGTTGTAGGTTTTGTAAGAAAAACATGAATGATTATTGTCCATTCACGGAAGCTTGTATGTGCAGCAGATAACAAACACTCTGTTTCCTTCTGCTTAATATTGTCCAAGCTCCATGCATTTCTTAGTTGAAGGAAGAAACATTTGTTTATAAAGGGTATTTATACATTTAAACTTAAGAGGGAGATAATCTTCCCTTCTGTGCTTGATTCATGTGTTTAATTGTTTGTCATTTATCTGGTGGCATAGGGACTTGTCCAAATTGTTTTTCTTTAGTCCTCCAGAAGGTGTTTTATTATCTTCAAAAGAACAGGTGATATCAGTTGGTCATATTGGTTTGCCACTTCAAATGCGAATCTGCTGTTGCCATTATGTCCTAATGTACCTTTATCTTTGTCGGATTTTATGACATTTGATTTCTTATTTGTCTTATTATTTGAAACAGAAGGTAGGACTTGTGTGGATTGATCGCCCATCGTTTTGGCATGTGTTTTACCCTCCTAAAACAGGAAAGAGAGATTTTGATATTTATAGGTTTGGCAACTTTGAGTAGGTAGATGTTGCAATGATTCTGCTATTGCAAATGCATGTTGGAATATATCTTACGGATCTTCTTTTCTTGTGATAATTTACTTGGATTTTTAATTGGTTGGGAGAAAGGTGTCCAAGTTGGTTCTCCTTTCATCTCTTGAAAAGGCAGTCTTATCTCTTGTACCATCATGAAGTTTGTTATTCATGTTTAGTAGTTAGTTTGAGATACAATGTACTTCAATGAATCTGCTGTCACAAATGCATGCCCTAACTTTTCCTTTATTTTCCCTTTTCTCTGTGATATGTGAATGATGAAAGTTGTTGAAGAAGGATGTATGCACTGTTTATTTTCTACTTTTGTTAACCTTGCCAGGCTTCTTCAATAGTAAACCATGTTTACATTATGAATGTATGCTCTCTGGAAATCTTGCTCTATTTTCCTCACTCTGTTCCATCTTTTGGTTTAAGTCTTGTAATTGTTGCCTTTTTTGTGTAGGAAAGGAGGATTGGCCCCAGTTCTGAAGCAAATAAGCTGCGTGCGGTTCGATACCTGCTTGTCCAATTGTTGCTGGAACTTCTCCTTCACCCTGGAGAGTTGTCTGAGGCCGTGGCAGAAATTATCATATGCTGCAAGAAAGCCTTCCTGGAGCTACTCAGTTTGAATCTGTGGATGAGGAAGATGTGTTAGATGACAATGATAATCCAGAGTTGCTGGATGTCCTCGTGGACAATTTGCTCTCACTGTTGCCTCAGTCTTCAGGCCCTATGTTTTATGCAGTTGAGCAGGTAAAATCTCAAATCTGCAATAATTTTTCAACTCTCTCTCTCTCTCTCTCTCTAGTTCAGTTCGAAGATTTAGTTGTCAGGAAGTCCTTAGATGTTCTCACTGGCGGCAATTACAAGAAATTATTTCTTGAAAAACAACAGTTTTTACCATGGAAATGTAGTATCTTCAATTTTTGTGCTGCCACTTTCATGTTTTAAGTTTGCTGCACATGCATTATCATACCATTACTGTTGAACGTCATCCATTGATCTATGTTTGATCTTTTGTATTCAGGTATTTAGGTTTTTCTGTGATGACATTACGGATGATGGACTTCGCCGTATGCTGCACGTAGTGAAAAAAGATTTAAAACCTCCTCGCCATCAGGTTGCTGACACTGATGATGAGGATGATGAGGAGGACCTTTTTGGGATTGAGGATATGGAGGAGATCAATGAACCTGAGGCTGTGGAGAGTGAGGATAGTGATGATCATGTGGACAACTCTGAGGCAGTGTCTATTGTTGAATCACACAAGGATGGCAATGAAAAAGAAGAGCCCTTAGCTTCAGATGCATATGATAGTGATATGGATGATGATGCCATGTTTCTGATGGATTCTTATATTGCACAGCTTCTGAAGGACCGAAAGAACTCTTCCGGGAATGACACTGCTCAGTCGCAGCTCATGCTATTCAAACTTCGTGTTCTGTCACTATTGAGATCTATCTACAGAGAAATCCAGGTAGATTATGTGCTTCAAATTATTGACTGCTCTCATCTTCCAAATTGTTGTTTTGCTAGCCAAAAAGTGCTAAACTATTCTCTTATATCTGCATTATAACCTAAACTTTCTCTCGTACCTATTTTCCTCCAAATGTAGGCAAACCTCAGGTGCTTGTTGTGTACTCTTATCTCGTTCAAGCTTTTGTCAACTCTCACTCTTCTGAGGCTCAGAAGCAACTTGGAGCACGGATTGGGGGAATTCTACATAAGAAAATATTCAAGGCAAAAGAGCACCCACGTGGTAAAGAAGTTCAAATCTCAAGTCTTGAAGCTCTGCTGCGGAAAAGCGTTAGGCTGGCATCTCGCTCTCGAATCAAGGCCATTTCCTTGCTAGCCGAAAAAACTACATTTTGGATTTTGAAGATCATAAATTCAAGCAATTTCCCTGGATCTGAGCTGGAAAAGGTGTTTGAAGTTTTCCGGCTTTTTCTGATTGATTATTTTGATAATAAGAAATCTCGGCTAAAATCTAGCTTCATCAAGGAGGTTTTTCGACGACACCTGTGGATTGCCCATGAGCTTTTTGACTTAGTTTTGGAAAAATGTGGCAGTGCAAAGTCAGAATTCCGGCGCATAGAAGCACTTGATTTGGTTGATTTGACATTGAAATCATTAATTCTTTCTCACAAGGTTGATAAAGATGAGGATGCCTCAAGAAAATCTAAGCTTTTGAAGAAACATTTGCCATCATTTTCACAGCTTATCAGTCAATTATTGATCAAGTTTCCAGAGAAGCAGTCTAGGCGCGTGGAGGTTCGCCGATTCTGTTGCAAGATTTTGAACACTTATGCTTCACATGGTCTCTTGAAATCATTTATCAAGAAATTGACACCAGAGGCATACTCTTCCTGCGAGTCTAAGTTAGGGGATCACTTTCTTCCCTTCAAGAAACTCGCCCGGTAGCTTGCCAATTATCATGGGCGATATCTCTGTAGTCATGTCTGCAGAGTACACAATTTTGCTGCGGAATAGTCCACATAGATCTTACACTTCCACATCTTTATGCTGAGATGCTCTCTCATTTATCTCACGCCTACATTAATAGGAGAGTGCTATTTAGTCATTGGCACGATCTGCCCCAGAATTTCTTGGACAACATACTGGACTAGTCCCACTTTCTTGCTAGGGTGGATGAATTTTGCAGCATTGCCATAAACTGAGCAAGATGGCCGGCACCCAGAACCATGTGGAAGGAAGCTGATCTCTGTGAAGACATTAGAGACTAGCCCTGGTCATTGGGGGCATCATCCTGATACGTCTGATCCAGTATATCTTTGATTTCCCCTGGGAATATCTTTTCAGATAGAAAATGATTTTGTTCTAATCACTGCAACGCTTAAGTTAAATGGGTTTTGTTTATTCCAATTTTTTCCCCACCAAAATCTGGTCTTTCAAGGATATTGTTAGAAATATCTTACTACGAGGCTTGGAGTGGTTTTACGGTCCAAAAGGAAGCTGAATGGATATTATTGATGTAATCCTGAGTAGGTTGGCTTGTCTACTTGTGTTTTTCCATTATTTCATTTTCCTCCAATCTACATGGTGTCCTCCAGGCAGCAGGACACTACTTTTCAGGTGTTACAAAGAACGAAGGCACCGCCAATGCACTTTATTTCAGAAGCGATGGCAGTTAATTCCGGAATTTCAGGTAAGCAGTATATGCATGAATCTTTGCCCCTCAAAACTGAAGTATGGGGTTCTGTCCACTGTCATTTCAGGGCCTACATAGATTGTTGTTGAATTACTTATTAATTGATTAAATCACCGGGGGAATGATGCAGGATAACGTTTGATGAATAATTAGGTTTCTTCCTACTATGTGATTAAAAAAAATCTGATGAGCTCTCGTTATAAAATTTTTGAAGATTCGTGCAGGAACACCCGAAGCACATCTGTGATATCATGAACACCCCTCCTCCTCTTATAAATCCTCTCCCTCTCTGTGTCCCGGCCTGTGCAGCTTCGGTTTTACTGGCACTCAGACTCCTTTTATAAATCCTCTACCTCTCTGTGTCCCGGCCTGTGCAGCTTCGGTTTTACTGCACTCAGAGACATTCCCAATTCCATTCTCTGTGAATACCGCCTTGTTCGTCTGAAGCTCTACTGACGTCCACCTTGAAGTGAAGGGGAAACACCGAGAAAGAATGGATGAGATCCCAAAATATTGAGAAAATACTCTTGTAAGGTAAAAAGAGGATGATTTGTGGTATTATGGTGCAACATAAAATTCGTCCGCGGTGGAGTTAAATTCGTGTGTCTACAATGCTCATCTCAGCCAGAGAGCTCCTCTCGATGTTGAGAACGTGGGCGAACAAAAATCGCTGATCTAATCATCCCTGACGGATTAGTCTCACCCCCTTCTGTGGAAGAACTAGATATAACTTTTCGCTCGGGTATCAGAATCGTTTATGTGACCACAATTCGGAATCAGCACTCCAAGACGGTCACGAAGATGCCAGTTTCGCGGAATTCTGAGTTCGGATCTCGAAATGTCCCTGCGCAGCGTGTGTTCTAATACACTGATTTTCGCACCCCTTCGGTAAAATGCAAATATTTCTTCGCCTGGTGAGCGGAATCGCCCACGAAGCCCCAATACGAAATCGACACTACGACCCAGTCGGCACTGGGTTGGATTCGGAGATTTTCAGTCCGACACCCAGATTCTGCTCCCGGAGTGCGGTCGCGGTACCCGATGCCCTGGGATTACGACACCCCTTCGGTAAAACAGACATAATTTTTCGCTCGGTTACCGGAATCGTTTATAAGACCGTAATTCAGAATCGACACTCAGAGACACTCGTCGCCTATTATCGTCTCAGGTGATAAGACGCCATTTTCGAGCCGAAAATCCATCATTTCAGGCTCTTAATTTTGATTCCAGCTGACGATCCACTGGTTTTTTTCCGTAACGTCGCCTCGTTTATGTGGCTCACCTTTGGGGCCGCAACTCAAAGTCGACCTATCACGGCGATCGAAAGTCGTGCTCATCTCGGCCAAAGAGCCCCTCCCGACGTCGTAAACGTGGGCGCACGAAAATCACCGATATAGTCACCCTTGACGGATTACTCTCACCCCCTTCTGTGGAAGAACCGGACATAACTTTCCACCTGAGTATCATAATCACTTATGTGAATACAATTCGGAATCGACACTCCGAGACGGTCGCGAAGACACCAATTTTGCGGAATTCCGAGTTCGGAGTCCAAAATGCCACTGCGCAACGTGTGTTCTACTACACCGATTTTTGCACCCCTTCGGTAAAACGCGGATATTTCTTCGTCCCGCGAGCGGAACCGCCTGCGAGGCTCCAATTTAGAATCGGCACTTCGACCCGGTTGGCACTGGGTCAGATTCGTAGATTTCCGGTCCGGCTCCTATATTACGGTACGGGAGCGCGGTCCCAGCTCTTGATGTGCAGGGATTCCGACACCCCTTCAGTCAAACGAGCATAACTTTCTGCTCGGTTATTGAAATCCCTTATAAGACCACAATTCGGAATCGACACTCAGAGTCGCTCGTCGCTGTTATCGCCTCGGGCTTTAAGTCGCCATTTTTGAGTTGAAAATCCAACATTTTGGGCTCCAAAATTTTGATTCCAGCTGACGATCCACGGGTTTTTGCCGTAACGTCTCCTCGTTTATGCGGCTCACCTATGGGGCCGCAAATCAGAGTCGGCCTATCATGGTGATCGGAAGTCGTGCTCATCTCAGCCAGAGAGCTCCTCCCGACTTCGTAAATGTGGGTGCACGAAAATCGTCGATATAGTCACCCTTGACAGATTACTCTCACCCGCTTCTGTGGAAGAACTGGGCATAACTTTCCGCTCGGGTATCAGAATTGCTTATGTGACCACAATTCAGAATCGACACTCTATGTGACGGTCGCGAAGACACCAGTTTTACGGAATTCCGAGTTCGGAGCCCAAAATACCACCGCGCGGCATCTGTTCTAGTATACCGATTTTCGAACCCCTTTGGTAAGATACAGATATTTCTTCACCCAGCGAGTGGAATCGTCTGTGAGGCCCCAATTCGGAATCGACACTTCGACCCGGTCGGCACTGGGTCGGATTCGGAGATTTCCAGTCTGGCGCCCAGATTCCGCTCCGGGAGCGTGGTTGCGGCTCCTGATGCGCTCGAATTCTGACTTCCCTTCGGTCAACGGGCAAAACTTTCGGCTTGGTTATCGGAATCGCTTGTAAGACCTCAATTCGGAATCGGCACTCAGACACGCTCGTCGCGTGTTTTTGCCTTAGGCAATAAGGCGCCGTTTTCAAGTCAAAAATCCATCGTTTCAGGCTCTAAAATTTCGATTCCAGCCGACGATCCACGGTTTTTACCGTAACGTCTCCTCGTTTACGCGGCTCACCTGTGTGTCCGCAACTCAGAGTCAGCCTATCACGGCGATCAGAAGTCATGCTCATCTCGGCCAGAGAGCTCCTCTTGACGTCATAAATGTGGGCACACGAAAATCGCCGATATAGTCACCCCTGACGGATTACTCTCACCCCCTTCTGTGTAAGAACTGGGCATAACTTTCCGCCTGAGTATTAGAATCGCTTCTGTGATCACAATTTGGAATCGACACTCCGAGACGGTCACGAAGACGCCAGTTTCACGGAATTCTAAATTCATATCCTAAAAAACCCCCACGAAGCGTGTGCTCTAGTACATCGATTTTCGCACACCTTCGGTAAGACGTAAATATTTCTTCGTCCGGCGAGCGGAATCGCCCGCGAGGCCCCAATTCGAAATCGGCACTTCGACCCGATCGGCATTGGTCAGATTCAGAGATTTTAGGTCCGACGCCTAGATTCTGCTCTGGGAGTGCGATCGCGGCTTTCGATGCACTGGGATTCCGACTCTCCTTCGGTCAAACGGGCATAGCTTTCTGCTCGTTATCAGAATCACTTATAAGACCCCATTTGGAATCGACACTCACCTCGGGCAATAAGGTGCCATTTTGAGTCGAAAATCCATCATTTTAGTCTCTAAAATTTTGATTACAGCTGACGATCCACGGGTTTTTGCCGTAATGACTCCTCGTTTACGCGGCTCACATAAGGGTCGGTAACTCAGAGTCGGCCTATCACGGCGATCGGAAGTCGTGCTCATCTCGGCCTGAGAGCTCCTCTCGACGTCGTAAACGTGGGCGCACAAAAATCACCGATATCGTCACCCCTGACGGATTACTCTCACCCCATTCTGTGGAAGAACTGGGCATAACTTTCCGCCCAGGTATAAGAATCGCTAATGTGACCACAATTGGAATCGGCACTCCGAGATGGTCACGAAGACGCCAGTTTTGCAGAATTCTGAGGTTTGGAGCACGAAATGCCCCCCGCACAGGGTGTTTTCTAGTACGTCGATTTTTGCACCCCTTCAGTAAGATGCAGATATTTTTTCACCCAGCGAGCGGAACTGTCTGAGAGGCCCCAATTCATAATCGGCACTTCGACCCAATCGACACTGGGTCAGTTTCGCAGATTTCTGGTCCTGCTCCCAGATTCCGCTCCTAGAGCACGGTCGCGGCTCCCGATGCGCTGGGATTCCGACACCCCTTCGGTCAAACGGGCATAACTTTCCGCTCGGTTATCGGAGTCGCTTATAAGACCCCAATTCGGAATCGGCACTCAGAGTTGTTTGTTGCCTGTTACTGGCACGAGGGATAAGTCACCATTTTCGAGTCGAAAATCCATCGTTTCAGGCTCCAAAAGTTTGATTCCAGCTGACGATCCAAGGGTTTTTGCCGTAACATCTCCTCGTTTATGTGGCTCACCTGTGGGGCCGCAAATCAGAGTTGGCCTATCATGGAGATCGGAAGTCGTGCTCATCTCAGCCAGAGAGCTCCTCCCGACGTCGTAAACGTGGGAGCACAAAAATCGCCGATATAGTCACCCCTGACGGATTACTCTCACCCCCTTCTGTGGATGAACTGGGCATAACTTTCTGCCAGAGTATCAGAATTGCTTATGTGACCACAATTCGGAATCAGCACTCCGTGACGGTCACGAAGACACCAGTTTTGCAGAATTCGGAGCCCGAAATTCCATCGCGCAGTGTCTGTTCTAGTATACCAGTTTTCGCACCCCTTCGGTAAGACGCATATATTTATTCGTCCGCGAGCGGAACTGCCCGTAAGGCCCCAATTCGGAATCGACATTTCTACCCAGTCGGCACTGGTCAGATTCAGAGATTTCCAGTCTAGCGCCCAGATTCCGCTCCACGAGCACGGTTGCGGCTCCTGATGCTCTCGAATTTCGACACCCCTTCGGTCAAACGAGCATAACTTTCGGCTCGGTTATCAGAATTGCTTATAAGACCCCAATTCGGAATGGGCACTCAGAGACGCTCGTCTTGTGTTATCGCCTTGGCGATAAGGCACCATTTTTTATTAGAAAATCCATCGTTTCTAGCTCCAAAATTTCGATTCCAGCCGACAATCCACGTTTTTTTTCCGTAACGTCTCCTCATTTACGCGGCTCACATATGGGTCCGCAACTCAGAGTCAGCTTATCACGCGATTGGAAGTCATGCGCATCTCAGCCAAGAGCTCCTCTCGATGTCATAAACGTGGGCGCACAACAATCGCCGATATAGTCACCCCTGACGATTACTCTCACCCCTTTTTGTGGAAGAACTGGGCATAACTTCCGCCGGGGTATCAGAGTGGCTTATGTGACCACAATTCGGAATCGGCACTCCGTGACGGTCGCGAAGACACTAGTTTCGTGCAATTCTGAGTTCGGAGCCGAAATGCCACCGTGCAGCGTCTGTTCTAGTATACTGATTTTCGCACCCCTTTGGTAAGACACAAATATTTCTTCGCCGGCAAGCGGAACCGCTCGTAAGGCCCCAATTCAGAATCGGCACTTCGACTAGATCAGCGCTAGGTCAGGTTTGTAGATTTTCGGTCTGGCGCCCAGATTTTGCTCTGGGAGCGCGGTCGCGGCTTCTGATGCGCTCGAATTCCGACAGCTCTTCTGTCAAATGGGCATAACTTTCAGCTCGATTATCAGAATTGCACCCATATGTACGACCTGGGGTGGAGATCTCGAGCCGAGTTGAACACGACTTCCGATCGCCGTGATAGGCCGACTCCGTGTGTTGGACCCCCCCCCCCCCCCCCCCCCCCCCCCCCAGCGATGGCTCCCCCAGCGATTCGTGAAATCGAGAGAGGCGCTACTACTAGAAAACCTTGGAATCAGGGAGATCGTCGGCTGGAATCGTAATTTCGGAGTGCGAAATGAAGGTTTTTTGACCCCGAAATGACATCTTATCGCTTGAGGCGATAAGCGGGCGACGGACGCCACTGAGTGTCGATTCCGAATTGGGGTCTTATAAGCGATTTTGAAAACCGAGAGGAATGTTATGCCGGTTTGAGCGAAGGGGTGTCCGTATGCGATCGGATCGGCAGCCCCGACCACGCTCCTGGACAGAAATTTGGCGCCGTACCAGAAATCTCGGAATGTGACCATGTGTCGACCGGGTCGAAGTGCCGATTCTGAATTGGGGTCTCGCGGGCTGTTCCGATCGACAGATGAACAAATATCTGCATCTTGCCCAAGGGGTACGACATACGGTGTACTAATACACACGCTCCACAGTGAAATTTCGGCCCCGAAACGGAATTCCGTGAAACTAGCGCCCTGTCGACCGTCTCGGAGTGCCGATTCCGAATTGCTGTCATACAAGCGATTCCGATGCTTGGGCGAAAAGTTATGCTCAGTTCTTTCGCTGAAGGGGTGGGAATAAACCGGAGGGGGTGATTATATCGGCAATGTTCGTGCATCAATATGTACGACCTGGGGTGGAGATCTCGAGACGAGTTGAACACGACTTCCGATCGCCGTGATAAGCCGAGTCCGTGTGTCCCCCCCCCCTTTAGCGATTCGCGTAATCGAGGGAGGCGCTACTGCCAGAATACCTTGGAATTGGGGAGATCGTCGGCTGGAATCACAATTTCAAAGTGCGAAACGAAGGTTTTTCGACCCCTAAATGACATCTTATCGCTTGAGGCTATAAGGGGGCGACGAACGCCTCTGAGTATCGATTCCGAATTGGGGTCTTATAAGCGATTCTGATAACCGAGCGGAATGTTATGCCCGTTTGAGCGAAGAAGTGTCCGTATGCGATCGTATCGGCAGCCCGCGACCAGGCTTCGAAATCTCCAAATGCGATGTTGCACCGACCGGGTCGAAGTGCCAATTCCAATTGGGGCCTCGCAGGCGGTTCTGATCGCCGGGCGATCAATTAATCGCGTCCTACCCAAGGGGTATGACAAACGGTGTACAAATACACACGCTCCGCTGTGGAATTTCGGCCCCAGAATGGAATTCTGTGAATCCAGTGCCCTGTCGACCTTGTCGGTGTGCCGATTCTGAATTTTGGTCACATAAGCGATTCTGATGCCCGGACAGAAAGTTATGCCCAGTTCTTTCACTGAAGGGGTTGGAAAAAACCGGAGGGGGTGACTATATCGGCGATATTCGTGCACCCATATGTACGACCTGGGGTGGAGATCTCGAGCCGAGTTGAACACGACTTCCGATCTCCGTGATAGGCGACTCCGTGTGTTGGCCCCTTAGCGATTCGCAAAATCGAGAGAGGCGCTACTGCTAGAAAACCTTGGAATCGGGGAGATTGTCGGCTGGAATCACAATTTTGGAGTGCAAAATGAAGGTTTTTCGACCCTGAAACGAAATCTTATTGCTTCAGGCAATAAGCGGGCGATGGGCGCCACTGAGTACCGATTCCAAATTGGGGTCTTATAAGCGATTCTGATAACCGAGCGGAAAGTTATGCCCGTTTGAGCGAAGGGGTGTCCATATGCGATCGCATCGGCAGCCCGCGACCACGCTCCCGGACAAAAATTTGGGCGCCGGACCAGAAATCTCGGAATGTGACCATGTGCCGACCGGGTCGAAGTGCCAATTCCGAATTGGGGCCTCGCGGGCGGTTCCGATCGACAGGCGAACAAATATCCGTGTCCTGCCCAAGGGGTACGACATACGGTGTACTAATACACACGCTCCGCGGCGAAATTTTGGCCCCGGAACGGAATTCTACAAAACCAGTGCCCTGTCGACCGTCTCGGAGTGCCGATTTTGAATGCGGTCACACAAGCGATTCCGATGCCCGGGCGGAAAGTTATGCCCAGTTCTTTCGCGGAAGGGGTGGGAATAAACCGGAGGGGGTGACTATATCGGCGATGTTCGGGCACCAATATGTACGACCTGGGGTGGAGATCTCGAGACGAGTTGAACACGACTTGCGATCATCGTGATAGGCCGACTCCGTGTGTTGCCCCCCCCCCCCCCCCCCTCAGCGATTTGCGTAATCGAGGGCGGCGCTACTGCCAGAAAACCTTGGAATCGGGGAGATTGTCGGCTGGAATCGCAATTTCAGAGTGCGAAACGAAGGTTTTTCGACCCCGAAATGACATCTTATCACTTGAGGCTATAGGGGGCGACAGATGCCTCTGAGTATCGATTCCGAATTGGGGTCTTATAATCGATTCTGATAATCGAGCGGAAAGTTATGTCCGTTGAGCGAAGGGGTGTCCATATGCGATCGTATCGGCAGCCCGCGATCACGCTTCCGGACAGAAATTTGGGCGCCGGATCAGAAATCTCCGTATGCGACGTTGCGCCGACCGGTCGAAGTGCCGATTCCAAATTGGAGCCTCGCGGGCGGTTCCGATCTTCGGACGATCAAATAATCACGTCCTACCCAAGGGGTATGACAAATGGTGTACTAATACACCGCTCCGCTGCGGAATTTTGGCCCCAGAACGGAATTCCGTGAAACCAGCACCCTGTCGACCGTGTCGGTGTGCCGATTCCGAATTGTGGTCACAAAACGATTTCGATGGCCGAGCGGAAAGTTATGCCCAGTTCTTTCGCTGAAGGGGTGGGAATAATCGAAGAGGGGATGACTATATCGGCAGTGTTTGTTGCACCCATATGTACGACCTGGGGTGGAGATCTCGAGCCGAGTTGAACACGGCTTCCGATCGCCGTGATAGGCCGACTCCGTATGTTGGCCCCCCCAACGATTCACGAAATCGAGAGAGGCGCTACTGCTAGAAAACCTTGGACAGGGAGATCGTCGGATGGAATCGTAATTTTAGAGTGGGAAATGAAGGTTTTTTGACCTCGAAATGACATCTTATCGCTTGAGCGATAAGCGGGCAACGGACGCCACTGAGTGCCGATTTCGAATTGGGGTCTTATAAGCGATTCTGATAACCGAACGAAAAGTTATGCCCATTTGAGCGAAGGGGTGCCCGTATGCGATTTCAGCAGCAGCCCGCGACCACGCTCCCGAACAGAAATTTGGGCGTCAGATCAGAAATCTCAGAATGTGACCTTGTGCCAACCGGGTTGAAGTGCCGATCGGAATTGGGGCCTCGCAGGCGGTTCCGATAGGCAGGCGAACAAATATCCGCGTCCTGCCCAAGGGGTACGACATACGGTGTACTAATACACACGCTCCGCGGTGGAATTTTGGCCCCATAACGGAATTCCGTGAAACCAATGTCCTGTCGACCGTCTCGGAGTGCCGATTTCGAATTGCGGTCACACAAGCGATTCCGATGCCCGGGCAGAAAGTTATGCCCAGTTCTTTCGCGGAAGGGGTGGGAATAAACCGGAGGGGGTGACTATATCGGCGATGTTCGGGCACCAATATGTACGACCTGGGGTAGAGATCTCGAGACGAGTTGAACAGGACTTCTGATCACCGTGATAGGCCGACTTCGTGTGTTGCCCCCCCCCTCCCCCCCAGCGATTTGCGTAATCGAGGGCGGCGCTACTGCCAGAAAACCTTGGAATTGGGGAGATCGTCGGCTGAAATCGCAATTTCAGAGTGCGAAACAAAGGTTTTTCGACCCTGAAATGACATCTTATCACCTAAGGCTATAAAGGGGCGATGGGCGCCTCTGAGTATTGATTCCGAATTGGGGTCTTATAAGCGATTCTGATAATCGAGAGGAAAGTTATGCCCATTTGAGTGAAGGGTGTCCGTATGTGATCGTATCGGCAGCCCGCGATCATGCTTCCCGACAGAAATTGTGCGCCGGATCAGAAATCTCCGATGCGACGTTGCTGCGACCGGGTCGAAGTGCCAATTTCAAATTGGAGCCTCGCGGGCGGTTCCGATCGCCGGGCGAACAAATAATCGCGTCCTACCCAAGGGGCATGACAAACGGTGTACTAATACACACGCTCCGCTGCGGAATTTCGGCCCCATAACATAATTCCGTGAAACAGCGCCCTGTCGACCGTGTCGGCCAATTCCGAATTGTGGTCGCATAAGCGATTCCGATGCCCGGGCGGAAAGTTATGCTCAGTTGTTTCGCTGAAGGCGTGGGAATAAATCGGAGGGGGTGACTATATCAGCGATGTTCGTGCACCCATATGTACGACCTGGGGTGGAGATCTCGAGTCGAGTTGAACACGACTTCCGATCGCCGTGATAGGCCGACTCCGTGTGTTGCCCCCCCCCCCCCCCATTGATTTGCGAAATCGAGAGAGGCGCTACTGCCAGAAAACCATGGAATCGAGAAGATCGTCGGCTGGAATTGTAATTTTAGAGTGGGAAACGATGGTTTTTCGACCCCGAAATGACATCTTATCACTTGAGGATAAGCGGGCGACGGGCGCCACTGAGTGCCGATTCCGAATTGGGGTCTTATAACCGATTCTGATAACCGAGCGAGAAATTATGCCCATTTGAGGGAAGGGGTGTCCGTATGCGATTGCATCGGTAGCCCGCGACCACGCTCCCGACAGAAATTTGGGTGCCGGATCAAAAATCTCAGAATGTGACCTTGTGCCGACCGGGTCGAAGTGCCGATTCCGAATTGGGGCCTCGCGGGCGGTTCCGATCGACATGCGAACAAATATCCGCGTCCAGCCCAAGGGGTACGACATACGGTGTACTAATACACACGCTCTGCGGCGAAATTTTGGCCCTGGAACGGAATTCCGCAAAACCAGTGTCCTGTCGACCGTCTCGGAGTGCCGATTCCGAATTGTGGTCACACAAGCGATTCCGATGCCTGGACAGAAAGTTATGCCCAGTTCTTTCGCTGAAGGGGTGGGAATAAACCAGAGGTGGTGACTATATCGGCGATGTTCGGGCACCAATATGTACGACCTGGGGTGGAGATCTCGAGACCAGTTGAACACGACTTCCGATCGCCGTGATAGGCCGACTCCGTGTGTTGGCCCCCCCAGCGATTCACGTAATCGAGGGAGGCGCTACTGCCAGAAAACCTTGGAATCGGGGAGATCGTCGGCTGGAATTGCAATTTCAGAGTGTGTAACGAAGGTTTTTTGACCCCGAAATGACATCTTATCACCTGAGGCTATAAGGGGGCGACGGGCACCTCTGAGTATCGATTTCGAATTAGGGTATTATAAGCGATTCTGATAACCGAGCGAAAATTTATGCTCGTTTGAGCGAAGGGGTGTCCGTATGCGATCGTATCGGCAGCCAGCGACCATGCTTCCGACAGAAATTTGGGCGCCGGACCGGAAATCTCCGAATGCGACGTTGCGCCGATCGGGCCGAAGTGCCGATTCCAAATTGGGGCCTCACGGGCGGTTCCGATCGCCGGGTGATCAAATAATCGCGTCCTACCCAAGGGGTATGACAAACAGTGTACTAATACGCACGCTCTGCTGCGGAATTTCGGCCTCAGAACGGAATTCTGTAAAACCAGCTCCCTGTCGACCGTGTCGGTGTGCCGATTCCGAATTGTGGTCACATAAGCGATTCCGATGCCCAGGCAAAAAGTTATGCCCAGTTGTTTCGCTGAAGGGGTGGGAATAAACCTGAGGGGGTGACTATATCGGTGATGTTCGTGCACCCATATGTATGACCTGGGTGGAGATCAAGAGCTGAGTTGGACACGACTTCCGATCACCGTGATAGGCCGACTCCGTGTGTTGGCCCCCCTAGCAATTCACAAAATCGAGAGAGGTGCTACTGCTGGAAAACCTTGGAATCGGGGAGATCATCGGCTGGAATCGTAATTTCAGAGTGCAAAATGAAGGTTTTTCGACCCCGAAATGACATCTTATCGCTTGAGGCGACGGGCGACGGGCGCCACTGTGTGCCGATTCCGAATTGGGGTCTTATAAACGAATCTGATAACCGAGCGGAAAGTTATGCCCGTTTGAGCGAAGGGGTGTCCGTATGCGATCACATCGGCAGCCCGCGACCACGCTCCCGGACAGAAATTTGGGCCCTGGAGCAGAAATCTCAGAATGTGACCTTGTGCCAACCGGGTCGAAGTGCCGATTCCGAATTGGGGGCCTCGCGGGTGGTTCCAATCGATAGGTGAACAATATCCGTGTCCTGCCCAAGGGGTGTAGACACGCAAATTTTCCCACCGCGGGCAAGTTTTCGAGTTGCACTGTAATGCTCAAAATGGCCCTTGTTTTGCCTCGTAAGAGTATTTTCCCAATCTTTCTGGATCTCGCCCACCGCGGGCAAGTTTTCGAGTTGCACTGTAATGCCCAAAATGGCCCTTGTTTTGCCTTTCAAATCGCGTCCAACATTCCCGCCGCGATTCTTAAACCGCCCTTTAATCGCATCCAGGACCCCTGCCGTGATTCAGAGTCCGACAGCGGCCCAGTAAGTCATCGCACGCACGTCGTGTAATCATGACTAAATCCCTGAATCGCGTCCGTGTCAGACGACGCGATTCAGAGATGTCAAATCCGAGTGTCACGTCAGCAGACAGCGTGCAGGGGAGTCGGTTGCCTCGAACCATGCAAGTCTTAATCGCATCCAGTCGTCCCGCCGCGATTCAATTCGCGGTGGCATGACCCGACGCGATTCATAGAGGCGGTGCAGCGGTTTCCGCACTATCAAACCGACCTTCTTAATCGCGACCGGCAGAGTCGACGCGATTTACAGCTTTAATTGCGGCGGCTGTCCTGGACGCGATTTTGCCCCAGAGCCTAAAACTTAGCCAGCAGCCTTCTTCGGCCATTCAAGAGAAAGAAGAGGGGGGATTTCATTGGGGTTTTGCCGGGGGGGGGGGTTTAGATAGAGAGAGAGAGAGAGAGAGAGAGAGAGTGAGGGTTTTTAGAGAGAGAAAGAGAGAGATTTAGAGAGAGGGAGGGGATTTCAAGCGGTGGAGCTCTCGCGCTTCGACGCCGTCTGCTTCCTCGGCATCCTCGTCTTCGTCTCTCTCAAGCTCTCCATTGACGTCATCGTCCTCTTCCTCCTCTCGTTTGCCCTCCATCGCGCCGTCCGGCCTCCTTGGAGCAGCACCCCACTTTTCCCTTCCTCCGGATCCCACGTGGTCCTTTTCATTTCATTTGGCCCCTACGTGGCCCTTTTTTTCATTAATGCATGCACACCCACACACCTACATAATTTAGGGGTTTAAAAAGCCACACAAAAGGTGTGTTCTTCCCCTTTTCCATTTATGTATTTTTATTCTTTTGTATTTGATACTACGCTTTCTGGCTAATCCGGTGTTTTTCTTGTCTTTTGTCTCTTCAGGTACCCGAGCTGAATCTCCTTCGCCGGCCGGACGGTGGAAGGAGGAGGAAAGAACCCGCCCCACACATCCCGCGTGATCCACGGGTGAAAGGTACACATCCCTTCTCTCCCATTCTTTATGCCCCACGCGGCGTTCTTTTGGCGCCCACGGCGTCTGGCGATCACGGTTTGTCTTTATTGCTTTTATTGTCTTTTAATCGCCCGAAGGGCCGCTGTTTGTTTTATCGCCTTTTTTTCACGTGTATCCGTACACGTTATTGGTGTGGACTGTTTTTTTCGTCCTCCCCGTAAGACGAGAGCGAGAAATAGAATCTACAACTTGGCGATCAGGGTTGTCTTTATTGCTTTTATTATCTTTTAATCGCCCGAAGGGCACTGTTTGTTTTATCGCCTTTTTTTCACGTGTACCCGCACACGTTATTGGTGTGGACCGTTTTTTTGTCCTCCCCGTAAGACGGGAGCGAGAAATAGAATCTACAAGGGGTACGACATACGGTGTACTAAATACACACGCTCCGCGGCGGAATTTCGGCCCCGGAATGGAATTCCACGAAACCAGTGCCCTGTCGACCGTCTCGGAGTGCCCATTCCGAATTGCAGTCATACAAGCAATTCCGATGCCTGGGCGGAAAGTTATGCTCAGTTCTTTCACTGAAGGGGTGGGAATAAACCGGAGGGGGTGATTATATCAGCGATGTTCGTGCACCAATATGTACGACCTGGGGTGGAGATCTTGAGACGAGTTGAACACGACTTCCGATCGCCGTGATAGGCCGACTCTGTGTGTTGGCCCCCCCTAGCGATTCGCGTAATCGAGGGAGGCGCTACTGCCAGAAAACCTTGGAATCGAGGAGATCGTCGGCTGGAATCGCAATTTCAGAGTGCAAAACAAAGGTTTTTCTACCCCAAAATGACATCTTATCACCAGAGGCTATAAGGGGGCGACGGGCGCCTCTGAGTATCGATTCCGAATTGGGGTCTTATAAGCGATTTTGATAACCGAGCGGAAAGTTATGCCCGTTTGAGCGAAGGGGTGTCCGTATGGGATCGTATCGGCAGCCCACGTTCACGCTTCCGGACAGAAATTTGGACGCCGGATCAGAAATCTCCGAATGCAACGTTGCGCCGACCGGGTTGAAGTGCTGATTCCAAATTGGAGCCTCGCGGGCGGTTCCGATCACCAGGCGATCAAATAATCGCATCCTACCCAGGTGTATGACAACGATGTACTAATACACACGCTCCGCTGCGGAATTTTGGCCCTAGAACGGAATTATGTGAAACCAGTGCCTTGTCGGCCGTGTCGGTGTGCCGATTCCGAATTGTGGTCACATAAGCGATTCCGATGCCCGGGTGGAAAGTTATGCCCAGTTCTTTCGCTGAAGGGGTGGGAATAAATTGGAGGGGGTGACTATATCGGCGATGTTCGTGCACCCATATGTACGACCTGGGGTGGAGATCTTGAGCCGAGTTGAACACGACTTCCGATTGCCTTGATAGGCCGACTCCGTGTGTTGGCCCCCCCAGCGATTCACGAAATCGAGAGAGGTGCTACAGCTAGAAAACCTTGGAATCGGGGAGATCGTCTGCTGGAATCACAATTTTAGAGTGGGAAATGAAGATTTTTCAACCCCGAAATGACATCTTATCATTTGAGCGATAAGCGGGCGACGGGCGCCACTAAGTGCCGATTCCGAATTAGGGTCTTATAAGCGATTCTGATAACTGAGCGGAAAGTTATGCCCGTTTGAGCGAAGGGGTGTCTGTATGCGATCGCATCGGTAGCCCGCGACCACGCTCCCGGACAGAAATTTGGGCGCTAGAGCAGAAATCTCAGAATGTGACCTTGTGCCGACTGGGTCGAAGTGCCGATTCCGAATTGGGGCCTCACGGGCGGTTCCGATCGACAGGCGAACAAATATCTGCGTCCTGCCCAAGGGGTATGACATACGGTGTACTAATACACACGCTCCGCGGTGGAATTTTGGCTCTGGAACGGAATTCCGTGAAACCAGCGCCCTGTCGACTGTCTCGGAGTGCCGATTCAGAATTGTGGTCACACAAGCGATTTCGATGCCCGGGCAGAAAGTTATGCCAAGTTCTTTCGCTGAAGTGGTAGGAATAAACCGGAAGGGGTGATTATATTGGCGATGTTCGTGCACCAATATGTACGATCTGGGATGGAGATCTCGAGACGAGTTGAACACGACTTCCGATCGTCGTGATAGGCCGACTCCGTGTGTTGCCCCCCCCCCCCCGCCCAGCGATTCGCGTAATCGAGGGAGGCTCTACTGCCAGAAAACCTTGGAATCAGGGGATCGTCAGCTGGAATCGCAATTTCAGAGGGCGAAATGAAGGTTTTTCGACTCCGAAATGACATCTTATCACCTGAGGCTATAAGGGGGCGACGGGCGCCTCTGAGTATCGATTCCGAATTGGGGTCTTATAAGCGATTTTGATAACCGAGCGGAAAGTTATGCCCGTTTGAGCGAAGGGGTGTCCGTATGGGATCGTATCGGCAGCCCACGTTCACGCTTCCGGACAGAAATTTGGACGCCGGATCAGAAATCTCCGAATGCAACGTTGCGCCGACCGGTTGAAGTGCTGATTCCAAATTGGAGCCTCGCGGGCGGTTCCGATCACCAGGCGATCAAATAATCGCATCCTACCAAGGTGTATGACAAACGATGTACTAATACACACGCTCCGCTGCGGAATTTTGGCCCTAGAACGGAATTATGTGAAACCAGTGCCTTGTCGGCCGTGTCGGTGTGCCGATTCCGAATTGTGGTCACATAAGCGATTCCGATGCCCGGGTGGAAAGTTATGCCCAGTTCTTTCGCTGAAGGGGTGGGAATAAATTGGAGGGGGTGACTATATCGGCGATGTTCGTGCACCCATATGTACGACCTGGGGTGGAGATCTTGAGCCGAGTTGAACACGACTTCCGATTGCCTTGATAGGCCGACTCCGTGTGTTGGCCCCCCCAGCGATTCACGAAATCGAGAGAGGTGCTACAGCTAGAAAACCTTGGAATCGGGGAGATCGTCTGCTGGAATCACAATTTTAGAGTGGGAAATGAAGATTTTTCAACCCCGAAATGACATCTTATCATTTGAGCGATAAGCGGGCGACGGGCGCCACTAAGTGCCGATTCCGAATTAGGGTCTTATAAGCGATTCTGATAACTGAGCGGAAAGTTATGCCCGTTTGAGCGAAGGGGTGTCTGTATGCGATCGCATCGGTAGCCCGCGACCACGCTCCCGGACAGAAATTTGGGCGCTAGAGCAGAAATCTCAGAATGTGACCTTGTGCCGACTGGGTCGAAGTGCCGATTCCGAATTGGGGCCTCACGGGCGGTTCCGATCGACAGGCGAACAAATATCTGCGTCCTGCCCAAGGGGTATGACATACGGTGTACTAATACACACGCTCCGCGGTGGAATTTTGGCTCTGGAACGGAATTCCGTGAAACCAGCGCCCTGTCGACTGTCTCGGAGTGCCGATTCAGAATTGTGGTCACACAAGCGATTTCGATGCCCGGGCAGAAAGTTATGCCAAGTTCTTTCGCTGAAGTGGTAGGAATAAACCGGAAGGGGTGATTATATTGGCGATGTTCGTGCACCAATATGTACGATCTGGGATGGAGATCTCGAGACGAGTTGAACACGACTTCCGATCGTCGTGATAGGCCGACTCCGTGTGTTGCCCCCCCCCCCCCGCCCAGCGATTCGCGTAATCGAGGGAGGCTCTACTGCCAGAAAACCTTGGAATCAGGGGATCGTCAGCTGGAATCGCAATTTCAGAGGGCGAAATGAAGGTTTTTCGACTCCGAATGACATCTTATCACCTGAGGCTATAAGGGGGCGACGGGCGCCTCTGAGTATTGATTCCAAATTGGGGTCTTATAAGCGATTCTGATAATCGAGCGGAAAGTTATGTCTGTTTGAGCGAAGGGGTGTCCGTATGTGATCGTATCGGCAGCCCACGACCATACTTCCGGACAGAAATTTGGGCGTCGGACCGAAAATCTCCGAATGCGACGTTGTGTCGACCGAGTCGAAGTGCCGATTCCAAATTGGGGCCTCACGGGATGTTCTGATCGCCGGCGATCAAATATCGCATCCTACCCAAGGGGTATGACAAACGGTGTACTAATTCACACGCTCCACTGTAGAATTTCGGCCCCAGAACGGAATTTCGTGAAACCAGAGCCTGTCGACCGTGTCGGTGTGCCAATTCCGAATTGTGGTCACATAAGCGATTCCGATGCCCGGCGGAAAGTTATGCTCAGTTCTTTCGTTGAAGGGGTGGGAATAAACCGGAGGGGGTGACTATATCGGCGATATTTGTGCACCCATATGTACGACATGGGGTGGAGATCTCGAGCCGAGTTGAACACGACTTCCGATCTCCATGATAATCTGACTCCGTGTGTTGGCCCCCCCAGTGATTCGAGAAATCGAGAGAGGCGCTACTACCAGAAAATCTTAGAATCGGGGAGATCGTCGGCTGGAATCGTAATATCAAAGTGCAAAATGAAGTTTTTTGACCTCGAAACGACGTCTTGTCGTCGAAAGCTATAAGGGGGCGACGGGCGCCTCTGAATGCCGATTCTGAATTGGGGTCTTATAAGTGATTCTGATAACTGAGCGGAATGTTATGCCCGTTTGAGCGAAGGGGTGTCTGTATGCAATCGCATCGGCAGCCCGCGACCACGCTCTCGGACATAAATTTTGGCACTGGACCAGAAATCTTGGAATGTGACCTTGTGCTAACCGGGTCGATGTGTCGATTCCGAATTGGGGCCTCGCAGGCAGTTCCGATCGCCGGGCGAACAAATATCCCCGTCCGGCCCAAGGGGTACGACATACGGTGTACTAATACACACGCTCTGCGAAGGAATTTCGGCCTCGGAATGGAATTCCGCGAAACCATCGCCCTGTTGACCATCTCGGAGTGCCGATTCTCAATTGTGGTCACATAAGCACTTCTGATGTCCGGACGGAAAGTTATGCCCAGTTCTTTCGCTGAAGGGGTGAGAATAAACCGGAGGGGGTGTCTATATTGGCGATGTTCGTGCAACCATATCTACGACCTGAGGTGGAGATCTTGAGCCGAGTTGAACAAGACTTCCGATCTCCGTGATAGGCCGACTCCGCGTGTTGGCCCCCCTAGCGATTTGCGTAATCGAGAAAGGCGCTACTGCTAGAAAACATTGGAATCGGGGAGATCGTCAGTTGGAATCACAATTTTGGAGTGCGAAATGAAGGTTTTTCAACCCTGAAATGACGTCTGATTGCCTAAGGCTATAAGGGGGCGATGTGCGCCTCTGAGTGCCGAATCCGAATTGGGGTCTTATAAGCGATTCTGATAACTGAGCGGAATGTTATGCTCGTTTGAGCGAAGCGGTGTCCGTATGTGATCGCATTGGCAGCCCGCGACCACGCTCCCGGACAAAAATTTGGGCATCGGACCGGAAATCTCCGAATGCGACCTTGTGCCGACCGGGTCGAAGTGCCGATTCCGAATTGGGGCCTCGCGGGCGGTTTCGATTGCCGGGCGATTAAATAATCGCGTCCTACCCAAGGGGTACAACAAACGGTGTACTAATACACACGCTCCGCGATGGAATTTCGGCCCCAAAATAGAATTCTGTGAAACCAGCGCCCTAACGGCCGCCTCGGAGTGCCGATTCTGAATTGTGGTCATATAAGCGATTTCGATGCCCGGGCGGAAAGTTAAGCTCAGTTCTTCCGCTGAAGAGGTGGAAATAAACCGGAGGGGGTGACTATATCAGCGATGTTCGTGCACCCATATCTACGACCTGTGGTGGAGATCTCGAGCCGAGTTCAACACGACTTCCGATCGCAGTGATAGGCCGACTCCGAGTGTTGCCCCCCCAGCAATTCGCGTAATCGAGGGAGGCGCTACTGATAGAAAACCTTGGAATCGGGGAGATCGTCGGTTGGAATCGCAATTTCGGAGTGCGAAACAAAGGTTTTTCGACACTGAAATGACATCTTATAACCTGATGCTATAAGGGGGCGACGAGCGCCTCTGAGTATCGATTCCAAATTGGGTCTTATAAGCGATTCTGATAACCGAGAGGAAAGTTATGCCCGTTTGATCGAAGGGGTGTCCGTATGCGATCGCATGGACAGCCCGCGACCATGCTCCCAGACAGAAATTTGGACGCCGGACTGGAAATCTTCGAATGCGACGTTGTGCTGACCGGGTCGAAGTGCCGATTTTGAATTGGGGCCTCGCGGGCAGTTCCGATCGCCGGACGATCAAATAATCGCGTCCTACCCAAGGGGTATTACAAACGATGTACTAATACACACGCTCTGCTGTGGAAATTCGGCCCCATAACGGAATTCCGTAAAACCCACACCCTGTCGACCGTGTCGGTGTGCCGATTCCGAATTGTGGTCACATAAGCGATTCCGATGCCCGGGCAGAAAGTTATGCCCAGTTCTTTCGTTGAAGGGGTGGGAATAAACCGAAGGGGGTGGCTATATCGGCGATGTTCGTGCACCCATATGTACAACCTGGGGTGGAGATCTCGAGCCGAGTTGAACACGACTTCCGATCCCCGTGATAGGCCGACTCCGTGTGTTGGCCCCCCCAGTGATTCGCGTAATCGAGGGAGGCGCTACTGCAAAAAAACGTTGGAATCTTGGGATCATCGGCTGGAATCGCAATTTCAGAGTGCGAAACAAAGGTTTTTCTACCCCAAAATGACATCTTATCACCTGAGGCTATAAGGGGGTGACGGGCGCCTCTGAGTATCGATTCCGAATTGGGGTCTTATAAGCGATTCTGATAATCGAGCGGAAAGTTATGTCTGTTTGAGCGAAGGGGTGTCCGTAAGTGATCGTATCGGCAGCCTGCGACCACGATTCCGGACAGAAATTTGGGTGCCGGACTGGAAATCTCCGAATGCGACATTGCGCCGACCGGGTCGAAGTGCCGATTCCAAATTGGGGCCTCGCGGGAGGTTCTGATCGCCGGGCGATCAAATAATCGCGTCCTACCCAAGGGGTATGACAAACGATGTACTAATACACACGCTCTACTGCGGAATTTCGGCCCCAGAAGGGAATTCTATGAAAGCCACACCCTGTCGACCGTGTCGGTGTGCCGATTCCGAATTGTGGTCACATAAGCGATTTTGATGCCCGGACAGAAAGTTATGCCCAGTTCTTTCGTTGAAGGGGTGGGAATAAACCGGAGGGAGTGACTATATCGGCGATGTTCGTGCACCCATATGTACGACCTGGGGTGGAGATCTCGAGCCGAGTTGAACATGACTTCCGTTCGCTGTGATAGGCCGACTTCGTGTTGGCCCCCCTAGCGATTTGCGTAATCGAGAGAAGCGCTACTGCTAGAAAACCTGGTAATCGGGGAGATCGTCTGCTGGAATCACAATTTTGGAGTTCAAAATGAAGGTTTTTCAACCCTGAAATGACGTCTGATTGCCTAAGGTTATAAGGGGGCGACGTGCGCCTCTGAGTGCCGAATCCGAATTGGGGTCTTATAAGCGATTCTGATAACTGAGCAGAATGTTATGCTCGTTTGAGCGAAGAGGTGTCCATATGTGATCGCATCGGCAGCCCGGGACCACGCTCCTGGACAGAAATTTGGGCGTCGGACCAGAAATCTCCTAATGTGACCTTGTGCCGACCGGGTCGAAGTGCCGATTCCGAATTGGGGCCTCGCGGCTGTTTCGATTGCCGGGCGATTAAATATTCGCGTCCTACCCAAGCGGTACGACAAACAGTGTACTAATACACACGCTCCGCGACAGAATTTCGGCCCCAGAACATAATTCCTCGAAACTAGCACCTTATTGACCGTCTCGGAGTGCCGATTCCGAATTATGGTCACATAAGCGATTTTGATGCCCGGGCGGAAAGTTATGCCCAGTTCTTTCGCTGAAGGGGTGGAATAAATCGGAGGGGTGACTAAACCGGAGGAATCTCGGTGTGCGGATGCTAAATTATGGTCACATGTTTTGGCTCTGAATTAGTGGATGTAATAGTTTAGATAAATTATCAATAAAATGAAGAGTTTATTGCAATTATTGTTCATTAGATACTCTGATATTTGTGAATGTATGTGCAATTTTCATTACCACACACGTTGTTCATGCCTCTCTGATTTATTCCTCTGCTAAATTAGCGGAGCATGACACTTATCACCCGAGGCTATAAGGGGGCGATGGGTGCCTCTGAGTGCCGATTTCGAATTGGGGTCTTATAAGTGATTCTGATAACTGAGCGGAAAGTTATGCCCGTTTGAGTGAAGGGGTGTCCGTATGCAATCGCATCGGTGGCCCGCGACCACGCTCCCGGACAGAAATTTGGGCGCCAGATCAGAAATCTCAGAATGTGACCTTGTGCCAACCGGGTCGAAGTGCCGATTCTGAATTGGGGCCTCGCGAGCGTTCTGATCGCTGGGCGAACAAATATCCGCGTTCTACCCAAGGGGTACGACATATAGTGTACTAATACACACGCTCCGCGGTGGAATTTTGGCCCCGAAACGGAATTCCGCAAAACCATCACCCTGTCGACCGTCTCGCAGTGCCGATTCCGAATTGTGGTCGCATAAGCGATTCCGATGCCCAGACGGAAAGTTATGCCCAGTTCTTTCGCTTAAGGGGTGAGAATAACCGGAGGGGGTGTCCATATCGGCGATGTTCGTGCACCCATATTTACGACTTGGGGTGGAGATCTTGAGCAGAGTTGAACACAACTTCCGATCGCCATGATAGGCCGACTCCGTGTGTTAGCCCCCTAGCGATTTGCGAAATCGAGAGAGGCGCTACTGCCAGAAAACCTTGGAATCTGAGAGATCATAGGCTGGAATCGCAATTTCGGAGTGCGAAACAAATATTTTTTGACCCCGAAATGATGTCTTATTGCCTGAGGCGATAAAGGGACAACGGGCGTATCTGAGTGCCGATTCCGAATTGGGGTCTTATAAGCGATTCTGATAATCGAACGGAAAGTTATGCCCGTTCGAGCGAAGGGGTGTCCGTATGCGATCGCATCGAAAGCCCGCGACCACTCTCCCGGAGAGGAATTTGGAGCCGGACCAGAAATCTCCGAATGCGACCTTGTGCCGACGGGGTCGAAGTGCCGATTCCAAATTGGGGTCTCGCGGGCGGTTCAGATCGCCAGACAAACAAATATCGGCGTCCTACCCAAGGGGTTCTACAAACGGTGTACTAATACACACGCTCCGCGGCGGAATTTTGGCCCCAGAACAAAATTCCGTGAAACCAGCGCCTTGTCGACTGTCTCGGAGTGTCGATTCCAAATTGTGGTCACATAAGCGATTCTGATGCTCGGACGGAAAGTTATTCCCAGTTCTTTCGCTGAAGGGGTGGGAATAAACTGGAGGGGGTGACTATATTGGAGATGTTCGTGCACCCATATCTACGACCTAGGTGGAGATCTCGAGCCAAGTTGAACACGACTTTCGATCGCCGTGATAGGCCACTCCGTGTGTTGTCCCCGCCAGCAATTCGCGTAATCGAGCGAGGCGCTACTGCCAGAAAACCTTAGAATCGGGGAGATCGTCTACTGGAATCGCAATTTCGAAGTGCATAACGAAGGTTTTTCGACCCCGAAATGACGTCTTATCGCCTGAGGCTGTAAGGGGGCGACGAGCGTGTTTGAGTGCTGATTCTGAATTGGGGTCTTATAAGCGATTCTAATAACCGAGCGGAAAGTTATGTCCGTTTGAGCGAAGGGGTGTCCATATGCGATCGCATCGGCAGCCCGCAACCACACTCCCGGAGAGGAATTTGGGAGCTTGAACGAAATCTCCGAATGCGACCTTGTTCCGACTGGGTCGAAGTGCCGATTCGAATTGGGGCTTGCGGGCGGTTCCGATCGCCGGGCGAACAAATATTCGCGTCCTACCCAGGGGTATGACATACGGTGTACTTATACACACGCTCAGCGGCGGAATTTCGGCCACAGAATGGAATTCCGCGAAACCAGTGCCCTGTCGACCGTCTCGGAGTGGCGATTTCGTATTGTGGTCACATAAGCGATTCCGATGCCCGGGCGGAAAGTTATGCTCAGTTCTTTCGTTGAAGGGGTAAGAATAAATCAGAGGGGGTGACTATATCGGAGATGTTCGTGCGATTCGTGTAATCAAGGGAGGCGCTACTGCCAGAAAACCTTGGAATTGGGGAGATCGTTGGCTGGAATCGCAATTTCAAAGTGTGAAATGAAGGTTTTTCGACCACAAAACGACGTCTTATCGCCTGAGGCTATAAGGGGTCGACGGGAAACTCTGAGTGCCGATTCCAAATTGGGGCCTTATAAACGATTCTGAAAACCGAGCGAAAAGTTATGCTCGTTTGAGCGAAGGGGTGTCCATATGCGATCGCATCGGCAGCCCGCGACCACGCTTCCGGAGAGGAATTGGGCTTCGAAACGGAAATCTCTGAATGCGACCTTGTGTCGACCGGGTCGAAGTGCCGATTTTGATATGGGGCCTCGCGGGTGGTTTCGATCGCCGGGCGAACAAATATCCACGTCCTACCCAAGGGGTACGACATAAGGTGTACTAATACACACGCTCCGCGAAGGAATTTCGGCCCCAGAATGGAATTCTGCGAAACCAGTGCCCTGTCGACCGTCTCGGAGTGCCGATTCCGAATTGTGGTCACATAAGTGATTCCGATGTTCTGGCGGAAAGTTATGCCCAGTTCTTTCGCTGAAGGGGTGGGAATAATCGGAGGGGCTGACTATATCGACGATGTTCGTGCACCCATATGTACGACCTTGGGTGGAGATCTCGAGCCGAGTTGAACATGGCTTCCGATCGCCGTGATAGGCCGACTCCGTGTGTTGGCCACCTAGCGATTTGCATAATCGAAGGTGGCGCTACTGCAAGAAAACCTTGGAATCGGGGAGATCGTCGGCTGGAATCGAAAATTTGGAGTGTGAAACGAAGGTTTTTCGACCCTGAAATGATGTCTTATCGCCTAAGCTATAAGGGGGCGACGGGCGCCTCTGAGTGCCGATTCTGAATTGGGGTCTTATAAGTGATTCTGATAACCGAGTGGAAAGTTATGCCCATTTGAGCGAAGGGGTGTCCGTATGCGATTGCATCGGCAGCCCGCGACCACGCTCCCGGACAGGATTTGGGCGCCGGATCGGAAATCTCCAAATGCGACCTTATGCCGACCGAGTCGAATTGTCGATTCCGAATTGGGGCCTCGCGGGCGGTTCCGATTTCCGGACGAACAATATCTGCGTCCTACCCAAGGGATACGACATAAGGTGTACTAATACACACGCTCCGCGAAGGAATTTCGGCCCCAGAATGGAATTTCGCGAATCCAGCACCCTGTTGACCGTCTCAGAGTGCCGATTCTGAATTGTGGTCACATAAACGATTCCGATGTTCGTGCAGAAAGTTATACCCAGTTCTTTCGCTAAAGGGGTGGGAATTAACCGGAGGGGGTGACTATATCGGCGATGTTCGTGCCACGGTTGGCCGTACCGCGGAGAACCGCCGCGGTACGGCCAAACCGTACCATGCCTAAGCTCTCGCGAGCCCAGGCACGGTCGGGTCACCCCAATGGGGTAACCTGGGTGTGCCGCGGCGGCACACCGCGGACCGGTCCGATCCGGTTCGGTCTGGTCTACTAATTTTATTTTATTTTTCCATACTTTTCTTATATCCGATGTATTAAAGTGATGTAAATGGTGTCTGATTGAGATAAAATTTCAAACATAAGCTAATTAAGAGATGGAACAATTTATAGTAATTTTAGTTTAATTTTTAAATTAATTTTTTATCAAGTAAAAATTGTCCCAAAAATCATTAGGTCGACTTAATCTCAACATCTATGCATCAATAATTTCTGATATTTATATTTCTAAAATCAGTATATTTTTTCTGGTAATTATGATGACTTTAGATTTGACTTTACTTTCGGAACCGAATGTCGTCCCGTCGAAGTGCGTACAATTAAAAAATAGTACACATGGTTCGACGTACCGAGGTAAACCACCTCGGTACGTGCGAGCTGTACTGCAAGCCCAGTCACAATCGGATCACTCCAATGGGGTGACCCAAGCGTGCCACGACACGTTGATGACCGGTACGGTCTGATCCGCTAAATCTGTTTTTTTCTTTTTTTCATTCCTCTCTCACATCCGATACATTTAAAGGATATAAATGGTGTCTAATTGAGATGAAATTTTAAACATAAACTAATAAGATATGATACAAATTATAATAATATAGTTTAACTTTTAAATTAAATTTTGTCAAGTAAAAATTGTCCCAAAAATTAGTAGGTCGACTTAATCTCAACATCTATGCATCAATAATTCTTGATATTTTAAATTTTAGAATCATTATATTTTTCTAGTAATTATGATGACTTCAGATTTGACTTTATTTTTGGAACTGAATGTCGTCCCGTTGAAGTGCACACAATCAAAGATAATATTATAATTATATTAATAATATAAAAATATTTTAAAATTTAAGATATTTATGTTTTATATAAGTGATCATGTCTTATGTATAATTTACTCTCTCTTTTAATTTCTTAGTGTCATATTAATATTTTATTATAAATTTTAAGACGTTATAGTTTTGTTTCTGTTTTCGGATTCTTGGTGTTGATCTAATGGAACAATTAGTCATATCATGAACAATTTTCATGAAGATCACAAAGACTGGATCACCCTCGTTCATATTGTAGAGAGGTCGCACTCGCTGCTCGTTTGGATCGCGATATGAGAGAGAAGGTCAAGAATAATCCACTGTATTTTTAAGCACAGACCTTAATTTGATGTGATTCTGGTTGAAGCTCGTAGAGGAAGTCGTAGGGAACAACTTTAATGAAGAAGTCTTGAAGAGATATGCCATCGTTTGAGATGTGGAATTGGCGAGATCGTCAGCTAGAATCGTAATTTCGGAGTGCGAAACGAAGATTTTAAGGGGGGGCGACGGGCGCCTCTGAGCGCCGATTCCGAATTGGGGTCTTATAAGGGATTCTGGTAACCGAGCAGAAAGTTATGTCTGTTTGAGCGAATGGGTGTCCGTATGCGATCGCATTGGCAGCCCGTGACCACGCTCCCGGAGAGGAGTTTGGGCGCCATACTGGAAATCTCCGAATGCGACCTTGTGCCGACTTGGTCGAATTGCCGATTCTGAATTGGGGCCTCGTGGGCGGTTTCGATTTCCGGGCGAATAATATCTGCGTCCTACCCAAGGGGTACGACATACGGTGTACAAATACACACACTCCGTGTTGGAATTTCGGCCCCAGAATAGAATTATGCGAAACCAGCACCCTGTCGACCGTCTCGGAGTGCCGATTCCGAGTTGTGGTCACATAAGCGATTCCGATGTCTGGGCGGAAAGTTATGCTCAGTTCTTTTGCTGAAGGGGTGGAATAAACCAGAGGGGGTGACTATATCGGCGATGTTCATGCACCCCTATCTACGACCTGGGGTGGAGATCTCGAGCCGACTTGACACGACTTCCGATCGCCATGATAGGTCGACTCTGTGTGATGGCCCCATCAGCAATTCGCGTAATCGAGGGAGGCGCTACTGTCAGAAAATCTTGGAATCGGGGAGATCATCGATAGGAATCACAATTTCAGAGTGCGAAACTTAGGTTTTTCTGCCCCAAAATGACGTATTATCGCCTGAGGCGATAACGGGGCAACATGCGCCTCTGAGTGCCGATTCCGAATTGGGGTCTTATAAGCTATTCTGATAGCCGAGCGGAAAGTTATGCCCATTTGAGCGAAGGGATGTCCGTATGCGATCGCATCGGCAGCCCGCGACCACGCTCTCGGTGAGGAATTTGGGTGCTGGACCGGAATCTCTAAATGCGCCTCTGAGTGCCGATTCTGAATTGGGGCCTCACGGGCAGTTCCGATCGACGGGCAAAAAATATCCATGTCCTACCCAAGGGGTACGACATACGTTGTACTAATACACACGTTCCACGGCGGAATTTTGTCCTTGGAACGAAATTCCGCAAAACTAGTGTCTTGTCGACCGTCTCGGAGTGCCGATTCCGAATTGTGGTCACATAAGCGATTTCGATGTCCGGGCGGAAAGTTATGCCCAGTTATTTTGCTGAAGGGGTGGGAGTAAATCGGAGGGGGTGACTATATCGGCGATGTTTGTGCACCCATATGTACGACCTGGGGTGGAGATCTCGAGCCGAGTTGAACACGACTTCCGATCGCCCCCGCCAGCGATTCGCGTAATCGAGGGAGACGCTACTGCCAGAAAACCTTGGAATCAGAGAGATCGTCAGCTGGAATCACAATTTCAGAGTGTGAAATGAAAGTTTTTCGACCCCGAAATGACGTCCTATCACCTGAGGAGATAAGGGGGCGATATGCGCCTCTGAGCGCCGATTCCGAATTGGGATCTTATAAGTGATTCTGATAACCGAGCGGAAAGTTATGCATGTTTGAGCGAAGGGGTGTCCGTATGCGATCGCATCGGCATCCCGCGACCACGCTCCCGGAGAGGAATTTGGGCGCCAAACCAGAAATCTCCGAATGTGACCTTGTGCCGACCGGGTCGAAGTGCCGATTCTGAATTGGGGCCTTACGGGTGGTTTCGATCGCCGGGCGAACAAATATCCACGTCCTACCCAAGGGGTACGACATACAGTGTACTAATACACACGCTCCGCAGTGAAATTTTGGCCCCGAAACGGAATTTCGTGAAACCAGCTCCCTGTCAACCGTCTCGAAGTGTCGATTCTGAATTGTGGTCACATAAGCGATTATGATGCCCGGGCTGAAAGCTATGCCTAGTTCTTTCGCTGAAGGGGTGGGAATAAACTGGAGGGGTGACATTATCGGCGATGTTCGTGCACCCATATCTATGACCAGGGGTGGAGATCTCGAGCCAAGTTGAACACGACTTTCGATCGCCGTGATAGGACGACTCCGTGTGTTTGCCCCGCCAGTGATTCTCGTAATCGAGAGAGGTGCTACTACTAGAATACCTTGGAATCGAGGAGATCGTCGGCTGGAATAGCAATTTCAAAGTGCGAAACGAAAGTTTTAAGGGGGAGACGGGCGCCTCTGATTTCCGATTCCGAATTGGAGTATTATAAGCTATTCTGATAACCGAGCGAAAAGTTATGCCTGTTTGAGCGAAGGGGTGTCCGTATGTGATCGCATCGGTAGCCCGCGACCGTCGCAGGGAGGAATTTGAGCGCCAGAACAGAAATCTTCGAATGCAACCTTGTGTCGATCGGGCCAAAGTGCCAATTCTGAATTGGGGCCTCGCGGGCGGTTTCGATCGGTGGGCGAACAACTATCCGCATCCTACCCAAGGGGTACGACATACGGCGTACTAATAACACGTTCCGTAGCGAAATTTCGGCCCCGGAACGGAATTCCACGAAACTAGCACCCTGTCGACTGTCTGGGAGTGCCGATTCGGAATTGTGGTCACATTAGCGATTCCAATGCCCGGGCGGAAAGTTATGCCTAGTTCTTTCGCTGAAGGGGTAGGAATAAATGAGAGGGGTGACTATATCGACGATGTTCGTGCACCCATATCTATGATCTGGGGTGGAGATCTCGAGCCGAGTTGAACACGACTTCTGATCGTCGTGATAGGATGACTCCGTGTGTTAGTCCCACCAGCGATTCGTGTAATCGAGGGAGGCGGTACTGCCAGAAAACCTTGGAATCGGGGAGCTCATCGGCTGGAATCGCAATATCAGAGTGCGAAATGAAGGTTTTTCGACCCCGAAATGATGTCTTATCGCCTCAGGCGATAAGGGGGCGACGGACGCCTCTGAGTGCCGATTCCAAATTGGGGTCTTATAAGCGATTCTGATAACCGAACGGAAAGTTATGCCTATTTGAGCGAAGGTGTGTCCGTATGCAATTGCATCGGCAGCCCGCGACCACTCTCCCGGAGAGAAATTTGCGCATCGGACAGGAAATCTTCGAATGCAACCTTTTGTCGACCAGGTCGAAGTGCCGATTCCGAATTAGGGCCTCGCGGGCGGTTCCGATCGCCGGGCGAACAAATATCCTCGTCTTACCCAAGGGGTACGACAAACGGTGTACTAATACATACGTTCCGTGGTGGAATTTCGGCCCCGAAATGGAATTTCGGGAAACCAGCGCCCTATCGACCGTCTCGGAGTTCTGATTCTGAATTGTGGTCACACAAGCGATTCCGATGCCCGGGCGGAAAGTTATGCCCAATTCTTTCGCTAAAGGGGTGGGAATAAACCGGAGGGGGTGACTATATCGGTGATGTTTGTGCACCAATATCTACGACTTGGGGTGGAGATATTGAGCCTAGTTGAACATGACTTCCGATCGCCGTGATAGGCCGACTTCATGTGTTGGCCCCGCCAGCGATTCGCGTAATCGAGGGAGGCGCTACTGCCAGAAAACCATGGAATTGTGGAGATCGTCGGCTGCAATCGTAATTTTTTAGTGCGAAATGAAGGTTTTATGGGGGTGACGGGCGCGTCTGAGTGCCGATCCGAATTGGGGTCTTATAAGCGTTTTTGATAACCGAGCGGAAAGTTATGTCCATTTGAACGAAGAGGTGTCCGTATGCGATCGCATCAGCAGCCCGCGACCACGCTCTCGGAGATGAATTTGGGCACTGGACTGGAAATCTCCAAATGCGACCTTGTTTCGACCGGTCGAAGTGCCGATTCCGAATTGGGGCCTCGCGGGCGGTTCCGATTGCCGGGCAAATAAATATCCGTGTCCTACCCAAGGGGTACGACATACGGTGTACTAATACACACGCTCCGCGGCGGAATTTTGCCTCCATAATGGAATTCTGAGAAACCAGTGCCCTGTCGACCGTCTCATAGTGCTGATTCCGAATTGTGGTCACATAAGCGATTCCGATGCTCGGGAGGAAAGTTATGCCAAGTTATTTCGCTGAAAGGGTGGGAATGAACCGGAGGGAGTGACTATATCGGCGATGTTTGTGCACCCATATCTACGACCTGGGGTGGAGATCTCGAGCCGAGTTGAACACGACTTCCGATTGCCGTGATAGGCCGCCTCCGTGAGTGGCCCCGCTAGCGATTCGTATAATCGAGGAGGCGCTACTACCTGAAAACCTTGGAATCGAGGAGATCATAGGCTGGAATCACAATTTCGGAGTGCGAAACGAAGGTTTTTGACCCCGAAACGATATCTTATCGCCTGAGGTGATAAGGGGACAACGGGCGCATCTGAGTGCCGATTCTGAATTGGGGTTTTATAAGTGATTCTGATAATCGAACGGAAAGTTATGCCCATTCGAGCGAAGGGGTGTCCGTATGCGATCGCATCGAAAGCCCGCGACCACGCTCCTGGAGAGGAATTTAGGTGCCGGACCGGAAATCTCCGAATGTGACCTTGTGCCGACAGGGTTGAAGTGCCGATTCCAAATTGAGGTCTCGCGGGCGGTTCGGATCGCCAAACAAACAAATATTCGCGTCCTACCCAAGTGGTACGACAAACGGTGTACTAATGCATATGCTCCGCGGCGAAATTTTGGCCCCAAATAGAAATCTGTGAAACCAGCGCCTTGTTGACCGTTTTCGAGTGCCGATTCCGAATTGTGGTCACATAAGCGATTTCGATGCCCGGGCGGAAAGTTATGCCCAATTCTTTCGTTGAAGGGGTGGGAATAAACCGTAGGGGGTGACTATATTGGTGATGTTTATGCACCCATATCTACGACCTGGGGTGGAGATCTCAAGCCAAGTTGAACACGACTTCCGATCGCCGTGATAGGCCAACTCCGTGTATTGGCCCCGCCAGTGATTCGCATAATCGAGGGAGGCGCTACTGCCAGAAAACCTTGGAATCAGGGAGATCATCGGCTGGAATGGCATTTCAGAGTGCGAAACGAAGGTTTTTCATCCCCAAAATGGCATCTTATTGCCTGATGAAATAAGGGGACAACAAGCGCCTATGAGTGCCGATTACGAATTGGGGTCTTTTAAGCGATTCTGACAACCGAGCGAAAAGTTATGCTTGTTTGAGTGAAGGGATGTCCGTATGCGATCGCTTCGGTAGCCCACGACCATGCTCCCAGAGAGGAATTTGGGCGCCAGACCGAAAATCTCCGAATGCAACCTTGTGCCGACCGGGTTGAACTGTCGATTCGGAATTGGGGCCTCGCGGGCGGTTCCGATCGCTGGGTGAACAAATATCCGCGTCCTACTCTAGGGGTACGACATACAGTGTACTAATACACATGCTCCGCGGTGGAATTTCGGCCCCAGAATGGAATTTTACGAAACCAGCGCGTTGTCGACCGTCTCGGAGTGCCGATTCTGAATTGTGGTCACATAAGCGATTCCGATGCCCGGGCGGAAAGTTATGCCCAATTCTTTCGCTAAAGGGGTGGTAATAAACTGGATGAGGTAACTATATCGGTGTTGTTTGTGCACCCATATCTACGACCTGGGGTGGAGATCTCGAGCCGAGTTGAACACACTTCCGATCGCCGTGATAGGCTGACTCCGTGAGTTGGCCCCGCCAGCGATTCGCGTAATCGAGGGAGGTGCTACTACTGAAAACCTTGAATCGGGGAGATCGTCGGCTGAATCACAATTTCGGAGTGCGAAACGAATGTTTTTCGACCCCGAAACGACATCTTATCGCCTAAGAAATAAGGGGTCGATGGTTCCTCTGAGTGTCGATTCCGATTTGGGGTCTTATATGCGATTCTGATAACCGAGCGGAAAGTTATGTCCGTTTGAGCGAAGGGGTGTCCGTATGCGATCGCATCGGCAGCCCGCGACCATGCTCCCAGAGAGGAATTTGGGCGCTGGACCGAAATCTCCAAATGCAACCTTGTGCCGATCGAGTCGAAGTGTCGATTCTAAATTGGGGTCTCACGAGCGGTTCCGATTGCCGGACGAACAAATATCTCCGTCCTACCCAAGGGGTACAACATACAGTGTACTAATACACACGCTTCGCAGCGGAATTTCACCCCCAAAACGGAATTCCGCGAAACCGGGCCCTGTCGACCGTCTCGCAGTGCCGATTCCGAATTGTGGTCACATAAGCGATTCCGATGTCCGGACGCAAAGTTATGTCCAGTTCTTTCGCTGAAGGGGTGGGAATAAACCGGAGGGGGTAACTATATCGGAGATGTTTGTGCACCCATATCTACAACCTGGGATGGAGATGTCGAGCCGAGTTGAACACGACTTCCGATCGCCATGATAGGCCGACGCCATGTGTTGGCACCTCTAGCAATTCGCGTAATCGAGGGAGGCGCTACTTCCAGAAAACTTCAGAGTCAGGGAGATCGTCGGCTGGAATCGCATTTTCGGAGTGCAAAATGAAGGTTTTTCGACCCTGAAACGACGTCTTATCGCTTGAGCCCATAAGGAGGCAATGGGCGTCTCTGAGTGCCGATTCCGAATTGGGTCTTATAAGAGATTCTGATGACTAAGTGAAAAGTTATGTCCATTGAGCGAAGGGGTGTCCGTATGTGAACGCATCGGCAGCTCGCGACCACGCTCCCAGAGAGGAATTTGGGTGCCGGACCAGAAATCTCTGAATGCGACCTTGTGCCGACCGGGTCGAAGTGACGATTCCGAATTGGGGCCTCGCAGGCGGCTCCGATCGCTGGGCAACAAATATCCGCGTCTTACCCAAGGGGTACGACATACAGTGTACTAATACACACGCTCCACAGCGAAATTTCGCCCCCAAAACGGAATTCGCGAAACCAGAGCCCTATCGACCGTCTGGGAGTGCCGATTCCAAATTGTGGACACATAAGCGATTCTGATGTCTGGGCGGAAAGTTATGCCCAGTTCTTTCGCTGAAGGGGTGGGAATAAACAGGAGGGGGTGACTATATCGGCGATGTTGGTGCACACGTATCTACGACCTAGGGTGGAGATCTCGAGCTGAGTTGAACACGACTTCTGATCACCATGATAGGCCGACTCCGTGTGTTGACCCTGCCAGCGATTCGCGTAATCGAGGGAGGCGCTACTACCAAAAAACCTTAGAATCGGGGAGATCAGACCCCAATTCGGAATCGGCACTTAGAGGCGCTCGTCACCTATTATCGTCTCAGGCGATAAGGCGCCATTTTCGAGTCGAAAATCAATCGTTTCGGGCTCCAAAATTTCGAATCCAGTAGACGATCCACGGGTTTTTGCCGTAACGTCTCATCGTTTACGTGGCTCGCCTATGGGTCTGCAACTCAAGTCGCCTATCACGGCGATCGAAAGTCGTGCTCTTCTCGGCCAGAGAGCTCCTCTCGACGTCCTAAACGTGGGTGCACGAAAATCGTCGATATAGTCACCCCTGACGGATTATTTTCACCCCCTCTATGGAAACTGTGCATAACTTTCCTCCCGGGTATCAGAATGCTTATGTATGACAATTCAGAATCGGCACTCTGTGACGGTCGCGAGACACCAGTTTCGCAGAATTCCGAGTTCGGAGCCCAAAATGCCATTGCGCAGCATCTATTCTAGTATACCGATTTTCGCACCCCTTCGGTAAGACGTAGATATTTCTTCGCCCGGAAAGCAGAACCGCCGTGAGGCCCCAATTTGGAATCGTCCCTTCGACCCAGTCGACACTAGGTCGGATTCGGAGTGCCGATTTTGAATTGTGGTCACATAAGCGTTCTGATACTCGAGCGGAAAGTTTGCCTAGTTCTTCCACAGAAGGGGTGAGAGTAATCCATCAGAGGTGACTATATCGGTGATTTTGGTGTGCCCACGTTTACGACGTCGGGAGGATCTTTCTAGTCGAGATGAGCACGACTTCCGATCCGCCGTAATAGGCCGACTTTGAGTTGCGGCCCCACAGGTGAGCCATGTAAACGAGGAGACGTTACGGAGAAAACCCATAGATTGTCAGTTGGAATCAAAATTTTGGAGCCCGAAGCGATGGATTTTTGACTCAAAAATGGCACCTTATCATCTGAGGCAATATGTACCGACTAGCGCCTCTGAGTGCCGATTCGGAATTGGGGTCTTATAAGCGATTCCGATAACCGAGCCGAAAGTTATGCCTGTTTAACCGAGGGGTGTCGGAATCCGAGCGCATCGAAGCCGCGACCGCGCTCCCGGAGCGGAATTGGGGGCCGGATCGAAAATCTCCGAATCTGACCAAGTACTGACCGGGTCGAATTGACTATATTAAGATGAAACGACTTCCCATCGCTGTGATAGGCCGACACTGAGTTGTGGCCCCACAGGTGAGACATGTAAATGAGGAGACGTTACGGAAAAATTCCATGGATCGTCTTCCGGAATAGAAATTTTGGAGCCTGAAACGATGGATTTTCGACTCGAAAATGACGCCTTATCGCCTGAGGCGATAATAGGCGACGAGCGCCTCTGAGTGCCAATTCCGAATGGGGTCTTAAAAGCGATTTCTGATAACGAGCGAAAGTTATGCCCGTTTGACCGAAGGGGTGTCGGAATCCCAGCGCAGGGGAGCCGCGACCGCGCTCCCGGAGCGGAATCTGGGTGTCGGACTAGAAATTTCCGAATCTGACACACAGTGTCGACTGGGTCAAAGTGCCGATTCTGAATTGGAGCTTCGCTGGTGGTTCCGCTTGCTGCGTGAAGAAAAATATGCGTCTTACCGAAAAAGTGCAAAAATTGGTGTACTATAACACACGTGGCACGATGGCATTTCGGGCTCTGAACATCAGAACTCCGCAAAACTGGCGTCTTCGCGACCGTCTTGGAGTGCCGATTCCGAATTGTGGTCACATAAGCAATCTGATACTTGGGCGGAAAGTTATGCCTAGTTCTTCCACAGAAGGGGGTGAGAGTAATTCGTCAGGGGTGACTATATCAGCGATTTTCGTACACCCACATTTATGACATCGGGAGGAGCTCTCTGGCCGAGATGAGCATGACTTCGATCCTCCGTGATAGGCTGACTCTGATTTATGATCCCACAGGTGAGCCACATAAACGAGGAGATGTTATGGAAAACCGTGGATTATCAGTTGGAATCAAATTTTGGAGCCTGAACGTGGATTTTCGACTCGAAAATGGTGCCTTATTGCCTAAATGATATTACGTGACGAGTGCTTCTGAGTGCCGATTCCGAATTGGGGTCTTATAAGTGATTCCGATAACTGAGCCGAAAGTTATGCCCGATTCACCGAACGGGTGTCAGAATTCGAGCGCAATCAGAGTCGCGACCGACGGGCGCGAAAATGCCTATTTCGCGGAATTCCGAGTTTGGAGCATCAAATGCCACTGTGCAGTGTGTGTTCTAGTACTTCTCGATTTTTGCACCCCTTCGGTAGGCGTGGATATTTCTTCTCCGCGAGCGGAACTGCCCACGAGGTCCCATTTGGAATCAGCACTTCGACCGGTTGGCACTGGGTTGGATTCGTAGATTTTCGGTCCAGCGCCCCTATTCCGCTCCAGGAGCGCGGTCGCGGCTCCCGATTCGTTGGAATTCTGACACCCCTTCAGTCAACGGGCATAACTTTCGGCTCGATTATCGGAATCACTTATAAGACCCCAATTCGGAATCGACACTCAGAGGCGCTCGTCGCCAACTATCGCCTCAAGCGATTACTCTCACCCCCTTCTGTGGAAGAATGGGCATAACTTTCCGCTTGTATCATCAGAATCGCTATTGTGACCACAATTCGGATTCGACACTCCGAGGCGGTCGTGAAGACGCCAGTTTTGTGGAATTCTGAGTTCGGAGCCTAAAATGCCACCTCCAGCCGATGATCCACGGGTTTTTACCATAACGTCTCCTTGTTTACGCGGTCGCCTATGGGGCCGCAACTCAGAGTCCTCTCTATCACGGCGATGGGAAGCCATGCTCATCTCGGCCAAGAGCTCCTCCCGACGTCGTGAACATGGGTGCACAAAAATCACCGATATAGTCCCCCTAACGATTACCCCCTTCTGTGGAAGAACTGAGCATAACTTTCCGCCCGGGGTATCAATCACTTATGTGACCATAATTCGGGTTCGACACTCCGAAACGGTCGTGAAGACGCCAGTTTTGCATATTCCGAGTTCGAAGCCCGAAGCCACCTCACAGTGTGTGTACTTGTACACCGATTTTCACACCCCTTTGGTAAGATGCGGATTTTTCTTCGTCTGGTGATCGGAACCGCCCGCGAGGCCCCAATTCAGAATCGGCACTTCGACTCAGGGGGCACTTGGTCAAATTCGGAGATTTTCGATCCGGCCCCCAAATTCCACTCCGGAGCGCGGTCGCGGCTCTCGATGCACTTGAATTCCGACACCCCTCGTTAAACGAGCATAACTTTCGGCTCGATTATCGAAAATCGCTTATAAGACCCCAATTCTAAATCGGCACTCAGGGTGCTAGTCGCTACATATTATCTTAGGCGATAAGGCACCGTTTTCGAGTCAAAAATCCATCGCTTCGGGATCCAAAATTTCGATTCCAACCGACATTCTACGGGTTTTTGTCGTAACGTCTCCTCGTTTACACGGCTCACCTGTGGGGCCATAACTCAAAGTCGGCCTATTACGGCGATCAGAAGTTGTGCTCATCTTGGCCAGAGAGCTCCTCCCGACGTCGTAAACATGGGTGCACGAAAATCGCCGATATAGTCACCCCTGACGGAATACTCTCACCCCATTTTGTGGAAGAACTGGGCATAACTTTCCGCCCGGATATCAAAATCACTTTTGTGACCACAATTCAGAATCGGCACTCCGAGACGGTCGCGAGGACGTCAATTTTACAAAATTCCGAGTTCGGAGCCCGAAACGCCACCCCGCAGCGTGTGTACTAGTACACCGATTTTTGCACCCCTTCGGTAAGACGTTGATATTTAATCACTCGGTGATCGGAATCTCCCACAAGGCCCCAATTTGGAATCGGCACTTCGACCCGGTCGGCACTGGTTGGATTCGGAGATTTCCAGTCCGGCGCCCAGATTCTCCTCTGGAGCGCGGTCACGGCTCCTAATGCGCTCGGATTCCGACACCCATTCGGTCAAACGGGCATAACTTTCTGCTCGGTTATCGGAATCTCTTATAAGACCACAATTCACAATCGGCACTCAGAGGCGTTCGTCTCTAGTTATCTTCTTGAGTTCGAGTCAAAAATCCATCGTTTCGGGCTCCAAAATTTTGATTCCAGTCGATGATCCACAGGTCTTTTTCCGTAACGTCTCCTCATTTACGCGCTCACCTGTGGGGCTGCAACTCAGAGTCAGCCTGTGACGGACCGGGGTATTTATGCCCTTTAGGCTCCATATCCAGATCTGCCTCCCGCGAACAGACCGAAGTCTCGCAAGGGATAGCTCACACAAGTGTCCAGTAAGAATATAAAGACAACCCCATAGTATAAGACACAAGAAAGTACATGTGCTCATACCTGCATATACAATTTACAACTGTCCCATTATATTAATACATGTCCAATTAAAATGTACAACTACCTGGGGGCATACCCCGAGGGAGCACAAGCTCACAAAACACTAACTACTACACAACTGTTGGTGGTACAAGTCTGACACAACGCCGCTGCAAGCCAAACACTCGGCAAGCCCTGAAAAGAACTATGGGGAGTGAGCCTCAACAAGTCACAGGCTCAGTAGGGACTACCCAAACAACATCGTAACCACGGACCCCTCAACCCCAATGGTTCTCACTGGCAGCACCAATAGCCAAACCATTCATGCTCACAATATTTATATTTAAAATAACAGCTTAAATAGTAATTGATAAACAAATGCATATTCCTTATAAAGAAAGAGGAACCATAGCTAGTCCGCTCACAATTGAAATGCCTAGGCCGCAAGCCTCACAGGCACATTATTCCAACATGGTCGCCTAAGCTACAAGCCACATAGGCAAACTACTGCCTAGGCTACAAGCCTCATAGGCAACGTCTCAAGTACGAAGGTAATAGGATTGTTAACCAAAGCTGGTCCTTTATACCTCAAATCACAATATGTCGGAAACCACATACATCAAGTAACATGATCGGCTACAGCGGGCCAATCCATTACACATAAAAATCATATACGGTAGCTTACCCGAGGGAGGGTGAAGCACTTGAGTGGAAGGTCACACCACACGACCTCCACGAAACACAGTTCTACGTCCACACCAGAAAGACTGGTATACGACGTACCACCACAGACCATTACCCACACGGGTACAGGTACCTATTACCACAAGGTACCAGCACGGAAACCACAAGTAAACCAGTGCCGTAACAGGGCATACCATAGTAAGCTAAACCACATTTGGTGAGTCAACACTCACTAACCATAACCAAACTGTGCGACCACTCGGGCACACCACAAGCTACAACCGCAGTCACACTGTGCCAACACCAGGGCACACCTCAAATAAGTCAAACCTCGACTATGATCACTAACTCACAAACCACGACGAATAGCAAAGCACGAGTTGGAAAGGAACGACGCCACCACACGGGAACGGACTACTGGCTGATCAGGCCAGTATCCAACCCGGACAACACAACACAAGAACAACCTCTCATTCTCGTAGTCACGGACGAAAGGTCCCAACTGACGCTCCACGAGAACAATCAAACAACTGTGGAGACCAACCAACACCACACCTGCAAACACACAGTTGCAGTCCATGCCTGCACCTCTAGGGTCTCTGGCCAGAGCACCCTAAAGTGGGCACTGGAAAACAGGTTTAGCTGGGGACCAGTATGTCTACTGGTGTCCGCACCCCCAACCACGAGCGCGCTACAAGCGACTGCACACCCACAAACACAAGCCGCTGCCCTACTGTCGTCTTTCCCTCAGCCGGACGTACAACTCAAACACAGGATGAGGGTGTCCAGGAAGACGACACAGACCTCGACGGTACCACACTGTACCGGACAAACCCCGAGCACAACAAACACACGTGCCTGGCTCACAAGAACCTAGGGTACCCGACTAGAGAGGCATTCTGGAATAGGCGCCGGACCACCACACTCGACAAGCTTAACCGCGATGTCTACACCACCATTTCTATTATCATTCACTGTACACATATTAAAATTAGGAATAGCTTGTCCTAGTCACCCTGTGACCTACAAGCTAACCTGCACAATCGCATACATAAACCATATTAAAATAATGTTACGACCTATCATTAGTCACATAGTGACCTTTACTGCCATACTAGGCACAATACCAATTACACTCATACTTTATTACTTATCCATTTAGGATGTTTGCAAGAGATCCTAAAGGATCAAGGCTAGGTTCCAACGTGAACCTCATCGCCACAACACCACGGATTAATCATAATAATTAAGACATAATAAACACAATGATACACGATATGCCTGCACATACAAACTACATGCACGACTCTAAACCACGTAGACCCCACGTGTATAATACACCATGACTGGTGTACTACACATCATCCATGTAAACAATATCCAACACATGGACAACATGCACACATATATATTGCACATTAATCACGTAAAGCATGCCCATCTCGTGAGCAACATGCTCTATGAGCGTAACAGGTGTACTGGCTCTCATTTGTCATTGCCATGCACACACAACCACGTGATATGTACAACAAGAAGAACCTCATGAACACACTGCGCTAATACCTGTACAGGTTGGCGGCAGCATCGATTGCCGTCCTTGGTTATAGACGGCAGCATCCCCTGTCGTTAATACTAAGTAAACTCGATATTAACGGCTAGACATCTGGCCGTTATCTCCAACTGAAGAACCTGACGTCAATCGATGTTGACGTTAAGATCTTCAGCTCCCAGCGTATACAAACACACAGACCGGCCCAAGGCCAATCATACGGGCAACTTAGCCCTATAAACAATAAGAAAACAAGGGGAAACACTTCCTCTTACATCTAAATACTATAATTAAACTGAAGAAACAAGATCCAACGCTTGGATCGATCAACCACCCAATTTCCCGGCATGGAGAATCCTTTCCCAAAAACTCAATTAACATACAGTCTATGCAACAAAGCATGGCAAATCAACTAGGAAGATCAAAGGGTCCAGTCCCTACCTCCGAAACACATATAAACCCCGATAGAACCTCTATTTACACCGAACCCCTAGGAGCTTTCCCGCGAATACCGCCCTCCAATCCGTCATTCCCCGCCTGATCTGCTGCTACCACCGCACCACGGCCTTCCCACGTGCTCTTGTCGACCGCCGGAAGTAGTGAAGAAGCCCAAGGGTACATGTGGGGGAAAAGAGGGGAGAAGGTGGGGAAAGAAGAAGGCTTGGGTTGCCCCCTAAAAACACAGGCGCCTCAGGTTAACGTCAACCTCTCTGCGCCGCTAACCAAACCGCCCCAACTAGCATCCACAACGCTCGCCGCCAAGTTCAACAGTAGATGTCTACATCGATGGATGCCAAGAACATGACACGTAGACATCACACACCTGGACGCCAACCCACTGTTGATGTTCAGCACACTGAACACCAACACAGATCCATACCACCAACTCCGGTAAGGATCCAATAAGAAACACACAACACAAGTCGCACTGGTCAAGATGTGACCACCCCATACGCTAAACCGAGGATCCACGAAGATCCGAAAAATGCGCGACGTTACGCAGCCTATCACGGCGGTCAAAAGTCGTGCTCATCTCGGCCAAAGAGCTCCTCCCGACGTCGTAAACGTGAGCGCACGAAAATTTTCGATATAGTCACCCTTGACGGATTACTCTCACCCCCTTCTGTGGAAGAACTGAGCATAACTTTCTGCCCGGGTATCAGAATCACTTTTGTGACCACAATTCGGAATCGACACTCTCGCTCCGAGACGGTCGCGAAGACGCCAGTTTGCGGAATTCTGAGTTCGATGCCCGAAATGCCACCTCTCAGCGTGTGTACTAGTACACTGATTTTCGCACCCCTTCAGTATGATACGGATATTTCTTCGCCCGGTGATCGGAACCGCCCACGAGGCCCCAATTTAGAATCGGCACTTTGACCCGGTCGGCACTAGCTCTGATTCGGAGATTTCTAGTTCGGCACCCAGATTCCGCTCCGAGAGCGCGGTCGCGGCTCCCGATGTGCTCGGATTCCAACATCCCTTCGGTCAAACTGGCATAACTTTCGGCTCGATTACCGGAATCGCTTATAAAACCCCAATTCGAAATCAACACTCAAAGGCGCTAGTTGCAATTATCGCCTCAGGCGATAAGGCGCCATTTTCAGGTTGAAAATCCATAATTTCAGGCTCCAAAATTTTGATTCTAGCTGACAATCTACACGTTTTTGCCGTAACGCCTCCTCATTTACGCGGCTCACCTGTGGGGCCGCAACACAGAGTCGGCCTATCACGACGATCGGATGTTGTGTTCATCTCGTCCAGAGAGCTCCTCCCGATGTTGTTGGATCGAGATGGCACAAATGATGTCCTAGAGGGGGGTGAATAGGACTTCTAACCTTTTAAATATTTATCTGAAATTAGACAACACTAAGGTAGACTTGTTAGTGTTAAGTGTAGTATGTGATTCAAGTGTAAATTGGCGGAAACAATCACACAATTGCATAATAAATTTGATCCTGCTTCGGCCCTTCCTACATAGAAGTCCTACGTCCAGTCCTCTAGGAAACCACTTGAGATTTCACTAACTTTCAAGAATACTTGGTCTTCTCTCACCCTTGAGAGGTATTACAATCTCACTTACTCTCAAGTAAGTCTTCCCTCAACAGGGGTACAAAGACTACCTTTAACAAGGTCTTCCTTCACAAGAGGGACACTGCAGGAACAAACCTCCTACAGATAGAATTGAAAAACACTTGTGTGTTTGCTCTAAAGAGTGAGCAAACAACGGGAATTCAAAAAGGAATATATATAGAAATTACAACACTAATCCTTTTTGAATCAAGGAGGGTGGACCAGAAGAATATCTAGTTACACAACTTCCACCCAACACAAACAAGACTTCTGTGAAGAGGAGAGCTTGGAAATTTTCGGACTGTAGAAGCTCTCTATCTTGCAGCTCAGTAGAAGGTTTGTGAAGGCTCTTGCTAGCAGAAGACAGGAGTGAGTTGAATAAGTTGTTAGCTCGTTTCACACACTTGGTGTCTCCTCTTGTTCAAACTTCGGCTTCTATATATGCTTCAGAGGATGTTTCTGTTTGAAACTATCCGTTGAAGATCTAGTCGTTTGAGGAGTTACCTTTGATCCTTTAGATGCAGATGAGATTTTGATATCCATTAGTCCTTCAGCTTTTTAGCATTCCAACGGCTTCAGACCATGCTTGTAGCTTCATAGCTTAAGAGTCAATCTTCAATTAATGTTCTATGAAAGCTCCATGCTGAAAACGTGCCTAATAAATATTCTGCAACAAGGATAAGACAAAAGAAAAGATACCTCCATACTTTCTGAGTTCCAATAAAAGAGTTTCTGATATTCAAGGTAAAATTGTCGAGTTGCTAAAAGCTAAAATTATCTATTTTTTAATTACATCGTTTCAAAATATACACATTATTGAATATGTACGGAAGTTGTTTGAAGACAATTTATATATGGAAACTCGTATGGCACTTCAGCGATCAGAAAACTATACCTGAAGAACATTTCTTTTCATGTGCACTCTTCTTTTAATATATATAAAATTATGCTATACTTAAAAAATTATTTTTTTATTTGTAAGCCCTATCTTATTTTTTATACTTATGGCCAGTCTAAATTGAGTGCAGTGCATATAAATAAACGCAAGATTATATTTTCTTTTTTGCATTATAGAAATATTTTTTAATCCTAAATTGAACTTTGTTTTATATGCTTAAAATTGAGAAAATTAGCTGATCGTGATAGATAGATGACATTAATATATATCTATTATTTAACAATATATTAGAACTAGACTATCTATATCTATATTTATCCCAACAAAGAGTCGGACAACATATAGTTGTATCAAATTACAGGTTAGTTTAATCTTTTTAGTTTTAGTTTTCTCTATTTGTATTCAAGTTCATTTTTAGTTTTCAGGGAAGATAGACGAATTTTGTGATTGGCATTTGAGCAATGAGATAGTCCTGTTTTCGTTTTATGACATGAAAGATTCTATTTGCATTTAAAAATTAAATATTTTAGTAACACATACATGATTACAATCACCAAAAAATAAAAAATATTGCGTAACAAAATGTGCATTCATATGATCACAGTGAAAAGACATTATAGTTTACCTCCTTAAAGCGCATTCAAAGATACATTACCATTACATGCGAATATCTTACAAAACTAGAACTTGTTTTTATATATTTTACAATTTAATGTTAAAAAATTAAAACTTTTGCTCATTTATTTGCCGTCCTACGAGGTCATTCAGCAACACTCGGACCGTTGATTAGAAAAAGAGTATATATAAGTTTTCAATATAAATATAATGATGAGGACACATTCAACTGAGCACCATGGAATAGTTGTAGAAAAATCAAGTAGGTATATGCATAATCATCATTTCTTCTTTAAGTCATAGGGAAAAAAGAACCCCATGTTTGATGCACATGCATGTGAACGATCCTAAATGTATGCCCAACTACAATTCAACTTGTACTCCACGAGAAAACCTACAGTAAGGCAGACAACAATGAGAAATGTTTAACTTCCAAAAACAAATAACTAATAAGTTGAGAAATGCTACTCTTCTAAAACAAGATTGGCTTGTCCGGATGATGCAGTGACCTCATCTCAAAGTGTTTTTAAATTCACACTATTTTTCTATAAAATCTATTTGTCCTACTTATCACAAACAACTAAATAAGTAGAACAAATAACAACCTATATATATCTGACTCACTCGATTATTATCTCACTTATCACGAGTGAGACAAATAATCAAATAAATAGAATAAACGGATTTTATAAAAGATTTAAAAACATTATGAGTTGGAGCACACCTACCCTTGTATCCATCAATTCTAACCCTATCATTTCTCTGCAACATTCATCAGCTGCAAGCAAAAAGACCAACCAGCTATTAAGAAGCATTACTAGTGGCATCTCGGCATCGGATTCATACGTATCCTTTTGCAGGAAAACCGAAGAAAAAAAAAGGCAGAAAAGACCATGAATGTAAATTTTCATTGCCATATAAAACTGGATACTTGCAGTATACCGCAAGTACTGTCAGAGCTTTGCACGTGTATCAGTAAGAGGATCTTTTCTGAAGTAGCAATCTAAAGATGATGCTAATTTGAGGAACCTAGATGGATTCCCAAAGTCCACCAAGTCATCCACAGGCCCCGGTTACTATACGTACATAGGTTTCTATGCTCAAACACTGCAAATAAACATGAACTCCACGTCGTTCCTCAACCTTTTGTTCGGTGCCCCGTGGAGAAAATGGGGCAGGTAAACATATCTAACCTCTTGAAGCCGCAGGGAGTTGGGACTCGGGAACTGTGGTGAAAGAATCCCCGGTTAAGAAAGGGACCTCCTCCTTGTCTACTTCTGTAAGCCTGCAAAGATATTTTGATACTTCGGGAGGCCTCCGAACCCCTTTGTCTCAATTAAGGCATACTCTTGACTACCACTGATACCATAGTCACATTCATTGGGTAGAGAATTGACGCCAAGCAAAGGGCAGAATGCTCTCAGATTTCCAAGTTTCCGGCATCTACCAGACTTCCTGCTCCTGAGCATCTCCGCCACCGCCCCTCTTGATAAAGCACCTGCACAGATATGAACAAAAGATGCCCGATTCCAGTGATTGAGAACCAGAAAATAAAATCCCTAAGCAGCAGCATCTTGGAGCAGCCTCATCAAATTCCAGCATCAGACACAGGTGATGGTTCTTCCTCTCGATCTGGCTGCATGTTCAAATCAATCTGTGTCTTAATGGCAGATGGTAATGGTTTTCTCCTGTCAGAGTCCTCATCTTCAAAACCTTCACTCGGGGCAGCCGTACCGTCTGCTTCTTCACAACCCACATTACAGGTTGCTGGTTGATCACCCTCTTCCTGTGTCAACACTTCTTGCATTTGGGTCTCTTGTTGCTTCATTCGTGTGGTCTCAGCTTCCTTTTCGGACTGACGCTTTTCTTTTCTCAGCATGAGAGTCTGGAATCGCCTCTTGACAGTGAGACAGACATTGCATTGGCATGTTTGCTTGTGCTTGGGACCCTTGCCACTTGGTGGTTGGATGCAGACAATGCACGTGCAGCCAGGTCGGTGGCGTGGGTGCTTCGTAGTGGGCTGGGAAGAAGCGGGAAGGGGTTCACCCTCACCCATAATAGCAAGATTTGCAAGTGTGTCCAGACCATCTGATGATTCAAGAGGATCATTTTCAAGCTTCCCCTTGCTCTTTTTCGAAGAAACTGCTCAAGGGCAAAAAAAGAACAAAAATCAGTCTAATAAAATCCAATCTTCAGAAGATAAATATAAAAAAAACATGCAATTTGAAATACATTAGTTAGATGGTGAAATGAAGTTATCCTGTCCCTCTGATGCTGAGGAAAAATGAAGAAACACATTTAAAGGGTTCCTTGAAATTCTTTTTCCTTAAAATTCCAAGAAATATTTTGCATACAAAACATTATTAGAATGAACATTGAGGATTTACCGCTTCTGCATTTAGATTTGAATTTATAGTCGAACATGTGCAGAACAACATTCTGTGGTCTTTTCGCACCATTGTTGACTCGGTGGACATCTTGTACAAAGTGCAATGGCCTTCTTACTGCAAATTTAGATGCAAAGTGATAGATCTTATATTCTTATCTAAAGGTGATTTATGTGCAAAAATCCTAAATTCTAATGACCACCAGAGGAGTCACTTTTCGACGTCGGAATCAGGTCAACTAACTTCTCAAAAAGACATCACTCAAGCAGTAATAAGGATGATCCCTTAAACACATGAAGCATGCCAAGAAAAGCAGAGACAGGTGGACCAGATAACATTGCCAAATCAAATAACTGAAATAGGTTCGACGCATTGGGGAATCGGGGCGAATCGGGTTTCTCCTGATCCGCCACGATTCGCCTGAATCGGGCCGATTCGCATGGGAATCGGATGGAAATCGGTCCGATTCGATGGGAATCAGGCGAATCGGGTTTCTCCTGATTCGATCCGAACGCCCGATTCCCATCGAATCGGACCGATTCCCATCCGATTCCCATGCGAATCGGCCCAATTCAGGCGAATCGTGGCGGATCAGGAGAAACCCGATTCATCCCGATTCCCCAATGCGTCGAACCTTGAACTGAATATCATAAAAGATACACAGTTCAGTAGATAACGAATATGTGAACATTTACCTTCAGTAAACACATGATAATGCGAACAAATTAATATCACATTAAGTACTCTGTCCGGAATGTTACTGCAAATTATATCTTTGTTAATGGAAGCTATCTATCAAATCTTTCAGTAGCATTTCTACGTTCATACCATTATTATTGGGAAGCAAATCTGCTAGCTGCTGGGTGGTTATTTCCTGTGCAGAGTTACATGAAGACCTGAAAAACAGAAATATCGACTTGTAAATATATGCAACAAACATCCCATGGTTATTCATCTACACCAGCAAAAAATGGCAAGGATAAAATTGAAACTAAGTCCATGATAAAAGTAAAATAAGTGCTCTTATCGACTACAGGAAGCACCATCAGTAAGCAAGGCTCAATCATTAGAATTTGTTGAATATATTATATAGCATGCCCGGCAAGGAAAAAAAATCAGTTTGGCCCAGGGATCGTTCTGGGCCGATCCGATCCAGATTGGGATCAGATTGGCTGATCTGGCAGATCTGCTGAAAGTCTGGCCGATATTGAATCTGCCATATTAAAAACTATTTTTTGAAAAAAAAAAATAAGGAAAAATTAGAAAAAGTCAAGAAAAAATATGTATATATATGTATACAATGTATATGTAATCATATACATATATACATATCATATTAATGTACAGACATAGTATTATATCGTTATAAATGTATACTTATACATATAAACATGTTTTAATGTATACAGCCATATATTATACATAATATATATTATCTATACATTACTTATGTATTTATGATATATGTAATCATATATATAAATTTAAACATTCATAATTCATATATGTATAAAATATATATGGAATCATATACATTTAATGTACATACATAATTAATATATATATCCTTATAGTATATATATCATATGAATGAACACTTTATACATATAAGTGTCTTAATGTACATACAATCATATATTAATGTCTAACACACACACACACACAAATATATATATACAATGAGTGTATACATATACGTAATACATACATAAATATATGTTTGAATATTGTAATCAATATATATGCATGTCAAATATGATATATAATACATAAATTGGATGCCATATATGTCTACATGTGTTTGTGTACTTATATCAATAAATATGTGAATTAATGTACACAATCATATTGGACATATTAATTTGTGTGTATATATATGAACTCATTTATATATGTGAAATAATAGTTTAATGCATGTATTAATCAATATATACAGAAATTTTTTTTTGGCAGAATCGGCCGGATCAGCCTGGGATCCAAGCTGATCTAGATCGACTCGGTCCAATTCCGGCCGATTCGGGTGGAATTTTTGTAATCCAAGGGGCTACTTCCGGGAAACATGAATATAGCACTTACTAGAATCTTTGGGCGAA